>JAVQJD010063158.1:0-43030 GCA_036023655.1 Nannoperca australis | reverse complement strand
AGTAACTGTAATTTAATTACATATTTTTCTTAGGAACTGTAACGGATTACAATTACATTTATTTTGTAATTTAATTACGTAACGCCGTTACATGTAACTAGTTACTCCCCAACACTGTGTATTGTAGGGTTGTATTAGACTGAATTAATTTGAGCTAGACTACATGCTAGCATCTCTGAGACTGTAGCCTATTTAGACAAGAAGCTAAATGCTAACATTATCATGCTAACAAGCTCACAGTGACAATGTTACAATGATGATGTTTAGCAAGTATGTTTACCATCCTAGTTTAGTTAGCTAGCATGCTAATGTTATGCCAGTGGAGGCAGAGAAATACATAAAAATGAAGTGGACACAATGTTGCTCCTCAAATTTTACATCAACAAAAACAGCATTTCCAAAGCAATTAACAACAGAAAATGCATGCACTGTGCTTTTACAAGCTCTCTATAGAAAATATATGCGTTTTCTCTGTAATTAACTACAACAATATATTGTTCCCCAAAGAAATGACACACCCTTAAACTTACAGCACAATAGGCGCGCATTCTCCAATACCGCACTGCCATTATTCATTTAACCTTGAATACACTTTGCACTCTAGTTTAAACTACATATAGTGGATATGCAGCTACACATTTAACAAACACTATATTTCTTAACATAAAATGTACAAAATGAATACCGTCAAAACCCTAGCTCCTACTCAACGACACTGGGCATGTCTCCATCACTCTGCCTGCGTGATGCAGGCCAGGGAGCATGTTTAGGTCAAATAAATTACGTTTTACAAAGGTATTTTTACCGTCAGCGTGTTCCTTGTAACAAAAAACACATGTACTTAGTTAATCATATTTTAACCATTGTTCTTACCTGGAAGGGGAGAAATACAACATCGGACACGCAAGTGCAGATAAATCAAAACATCTTTTATAGCAAAGAAATGGATTACTATCAACTGATAATTAAACTTAGGGAAATAAACATTATAAAATGTTATTTCAAGTGCATTTCCATATCCATTACACATACATTAACTAATTAGCACTAATAAACAAAGTACAGCTGATGCTGATGGGGACAATTGTGGATTGTTGTTGGCGCTAGATAAAGAGTTAAGAGACTGAAGTTTCCACTATTCATCCTGAGGGGAACATGAATATCACTACCGAATTCCATGGCAATCCATCCAATAGCTGTTGAGATATGTCAGTCATTTGGGCCAAAGTGGTGGATTGATCAACCAGCAGACAGTGCTGTCACTAGATAGCCTCTGTTCAAGCAATTCATTGAGACTTCTTAGATGTTATCTATGTTTTTAAGTACACTACAACAATTACTGCACTTTCACCTGACTGAAAATGCACTTTGACTGTAATAGAAGTCTAAGGTTGAGATTGAATAAAGATTAAATGAATTGTTTGTCCCGCTACCTGAAACAGCATGTTCGAAATTGATTTTACTCCATCCGCCAGGAGCACCTTTCTTCCATCCTATTTGTTGCCTTTTTATTTAGTTAGTAGCCAGCCAGAGGAGAAGTGCAGTTACAGAGACAGGCTCATTTGAGCCACAATGGAATGGCAAGGCAAAGCGCTTAAAAGCCTTGGCAAAAAAGGTCTGGGTCACTGGGATCTGGGTTTTTCTGGAGCATGGCCGGGAAGGTCAATAAGGATGCAGAGCTTAGAGGTGAGGAAGGGGTTGGGGGTGGATGGGAGACAAGGGCAGGAGGTGTTAATAGAATCTTAGTTTCCTCTGGATGAGATCTCACAACAGACTTGGCTGGAGGGTTGACATGTAATCACTGAATGTCATAGGAGAGCAAAAACCCAAGCAGCAACTCTTGGACTGCACTCTTGTCTTTGATATTGCTGTCAGAATGTGACGGGCAATGACAAATCATCAGTGTGTAAAAAGAATGATAAAATAAAACAACCAACCCTGTGCTGATCCAATGCATAAGTGACTTTGCCCCTCCCATCTATAGCTGCTGTCTAAATTTGGCAAACATAATCCTTTTTTATATGCACAGAAATTTCCTCTGAGATATTTTTTGCTAAGATGAGTAGTAAAATGTGTAAGACACGACAAATGGATTTTAAATCACAGCAGTCATACCTCTGGACCAGTGTGTAATGATAGTGTATAAAATGAGAGGACGCTGCCCAAAGGTCATGCATCTTTATGAAGCATCGCTGCATCTACACTCATTCATTCCTTTTTGCTGTTTGTAGCTTTTGCACACCTCACCTCAGCAATGCAAGATAGCAATCAACAATGCATCATGTGAAAGAAATATAATCTTGATTATGTTTTGTGTGAAGTGTCACATTTTACTCTGCTGTGGTAAGATGTTTATATCAGTGTTTTTCTTCTCTCTTTTTGTCTTTCTTCACCTCAGACCGTGTAGCCCAGGCTGACTCTTGTGCCAACCCCAGTAGGAACATCAGTGGGTGGTACTTGACAGAGCCAGCGCCAGGGAGTTAATACCACTCAGTGCTGCTGGAGGTGTGACACAGTCCCAGCCCTCTACACATTGATTCACACAGGATTAAGCCACTGCATGACGCTTCAGGCAGAAGGCCTGGCACAGCTGATTTACCATCCCTGTCAGACTTAACATCTTTGGAAGCCTTGTCTGCTCAGCTCCTGTTTTCTCTGGAAGGACGAGGAAAAAGGATCTGCCACTGCACCAACCAGATCACCCAAAGGGATGACTGGCAGTCATCTTGCGCAGGTATGGTGAAATCTTGCAAATCATGCGGTGTCAGATTGCAACAACATATTGCTTTATCATATCTGTCCCAATGTCACGTTGAGCCATGAGGCAGCAGAAAAAAGGACCCAAAAGCAGTTCCAGCAACAGTAACAAAAAACGATTTATTTAAAGCAAACAAAACTGACAAACCCCAAAAAGCACAGGAGTGAAGAGACGGCAGGACGTAGACACAAGGAACCAGGAACATCTGACACCAACAGAACATAGACATATACAATGTCCCAACAAGAAACAAAGGGAACACTATAAATAAGGAAGGCAAACGAGGGGATGAAACACAGGTGAGAAACAAGACACAGGTGAGTGTAATCAAACTAAGGAGGGAAACAAACAGAGACAGGAAGGCACAGGGAGACAGACAGGAATTACCAAAATAAAACAGAAAACAAAAATCAGGGCTCATGACACCCAACCCAAAACTATGACGGAAGATATGTGACAAACTTTTTTTTCAAGAAATAAATTAAACTAAAACTAAATGAAATGTTACCTTTTGAAAATGAAAAAATACATTTTTTGTTAACAAATAAAAACTAAACTATATGCTCAAAAACTGACAAATTGACTAATTGTACTAATTATTCAACAACCTGAATACATCAGCAGAATTATAAACTGCAGCATCCTGTATAGTAAAACTTGACCTGTAGCACAACTGTTAATAAGAAGCATCTTGCATTCAGGAGCATTCTGTCCTTGTCAGAAAGAAACGCAAAATGTTCACAAAGGCAAATGTTAATTGCGGGTCTATGATGGGAAGATAATTCAGTTTCTTGTATGAAAAGTGAGCTTCCAACACGCCCATCCACCGCCCCAAGCTTACACTTCCAACTCACTATATATGGGACACACTACTTCCTGATCATTAGCATTGGATGCCAATTGTTAGGTGAGGATTCATCAATATGGATGTAATTCCTATGATACTAGGGTGATCTGTCCACATATGTTGTTTTTAAACTCCTTTTCAATCAGCGCTGCCCTTTTGTTATGCGGTCAAGATGAAAAGTCCAAAGAGGCTAAACCTTTTTGGAAATGGCAAATACATTGTATATTTCAAAGCTGTCATCATCTGTACAGCCAACATATTTGGGAAGTCGCATCTGTTACAGTTCTGAATAGAGTAATGCAAACTATATCAAATTAATTTAGGCATGGAGATGGACAGCAATATTCTCAAATATCAGTCCATAGAGTGACAGATGAATGCAGCTGCAGCCACAAGACTGTGATCAAAGGAAATCAAAAAACAGTGTTGTGCATTGCATTTCTGATTGTTTGCAACGCTGTCATGGTAATTCCTGCCAATGAAAACATCTGCAAAAATCAGCTTGTTTGGGTGAGGATAGATTTCTGTTTTTATATTGGCAAACCCAATCAAAAACAATTACATGCACCACAACATGGAGAAAATACTTGCAGCTGTGTTAACCTGAATATACTGGATGCAGTACACAAAGAAGAGCACAGGGATATGGGCAGGAATTTAAGCAGAGAATGTGAAGAGAGAATGAGCTGGTTGGCTACATAATTGTGTGGAAATCCAGAGAAGAGGCTGGCATCTCTGGTAAACGCACTGGGATCAAATGCCTTTGTTTCCAATCCAGACAGACCTGGCTGTTTGGCTTATTTAAAGAGAGGCTGGAGGATCACTTGGTGATTGTTCAGAGCCTTGGCATACCAAATTAGCTTTTGCCATTCATTTGGAAAGATCTAATCAAACATTAATTATGGTGGCCACCTGTGAAAGAGGGGGCTGTGGAGTGTTGCTCATCTGTTCCCTTATGGTAGCTGCAGGGTCCTTACTCTCTGAATCCAGGATGTGAGCCCGATACAAGGACTACAGGCGACAGAGTAGCAGCCTGCATTCCATCAGATCATGGAGTATCTAATAGGATGCACAGCAGCATCTGAGCCACACTGCTGTTTGCCAGATTTTCTATGGCCACTGAGAGTATGGCATGATTCCTTTGACCCAGATATTTAGCAGATTAAGAGCTTTTCCTTTTTAAGATTTTCAGGATAGCCTGTATTGCTCCTCTATAGGCTGGATGAGTCCAAGCCTGAGCTGTATGAACACAATTGTCACTAGCGCTTAACTGATAGACTTGAAGAAAAGCATCCAGTCACCTGGTTTTGTAAACCACATCTAGCACTATGCTAATCTCAAATGCCTCTATTCAAAAAACAATACTGGCATGCCTTGGGATCATGCTCATTTTCATTGCTTGTTTTTGTTCAAGACCATGTTTTCCAATCAGTTGTGACATGTTTTGTCAGCCTATGGAGAGTGCCGCTTGTCCCATGAATAGTCAAATTAGACTGGCTAGAGGGCGGATGTAATCTGGATGCAGTCAGGTATGGCTTCCAGAGCAGTGCAGCCCGAGAGGTTGGTTAGTAATCAGAAACCAGAGGTGTCTAATTGGCATATGGCTGCGTAAGAGCCAGACTTCTCTGCTCATTCATCCGAATAGAATACGTTCTCCGGGCCATCAAAAAATGTAAGACAAAGCATTAATAATAACATAAAAAAAACAGTTTGACCATTTTAAAAGCAGAGAGATCAATTAACTCTATCACTATTCTTTGAGTTGATAGATTTCAAATGATATTCTACACATGTGCCTGTCTAGTATGTATGCAACCCATGCTGCAGGTTTAGCATTGACAGACACAAACAAGAGTTATATTTTGAAATGCCAAACCCTGAATTTGTGTTTGCACTAACTTAACAGGCCTCAGACACAAAGAGACCAAAACACTTTTGACTATAAAATAACGCATCAAACCCACATTAAAAATTGGACAGTCCATCAAAAACTGGGCATCTGGCAGCCCACTTCTGGGCACCAAGCCATCTCCACCCTGCAATTCTTTCTCATTAAACAAATGTTACCTCTGCCAAAACATGGCTAAAGCAGCAAGGTTGAAATCTAATTTCACTGAATGAAATCAAGCAAAAAAGAAAAAAATTATAATCTGGCACCCAGGATTTTAACAGACGCGCCATGTGTAAATAATCCTAAATCTCAAATGCCTGCTGCCTCTTAGAAGTTAATCCACCATCAGATACTCTCTACGATAGAGACAACATGTAAACCCACTCTGTTGTGGTGATCTGAAGGAAAATGAAATTAAACACAGAGTTTCATATTGTTGTGATGCACTTTATGATTAAGCTCAGTTGGTAAAAATATTGTTTTTGGGTGTACAAAGTAAACAATGGGATAGAAACCAATCATCTCATATGGATTACATCTGGACTCAAAACATCTCTACTTCTCAAAATAAACTCCACCTGATGTGTGTATTACTGATTACTTGTGAATATCTCTCCGTTTTCACTTCTTCAGTTGATTTTTTTTCTTTTACGTGCAACGCCTCTCTATGTTGTACAATTCATGCAATTGTATTTAATTGTATGCCAAATTTTGTGTTGCAATTATAAGTTTAGCTGTGCATCAAAAAGGGTTTTAGAATTTATGATGACTTCTATGATTGCAAAATGACAAAAAACTGCAGGGAGTTTTGTGTGGGATGATAAGCCAATAATAACAAATCTCACAATACCCAAGAGCTACAGTGCAGCAAAATTTGTTTTTGGAAAATGAATCACCGCTGTCATGAACACTGTAACATCAGTGTCTCAAAGCATCAGGTGTTACAGGTTTAATTCCATATTCATTAATTTTGCTTTTGGTGCAAGACAATTAGAGGCCTAGTGAATCCAGGACTAATCCCTAACACTCATAGGACACGAATCACAGTAGCAGGAGATGGGGATAAATGAGCTGCAATAAAAAGGTACTAATACCCTGTATTACTCCAAGCTTAAAGTCTCCCCTTCCTTCAATACATGTTCCCACTTCTACCTTGGGAGGCTGAGATGCTCAAGCCTCTATGACTAATTATTTTTGGTCTATGTGGGAGGAGAAACACACGTGGAGTCACATTCATATGCTGTATCTAACAAAAAAAAAAAAAAAAAAACACGACTTAAACACTATGATTCATGTGTGAGAGTGTTATGCACTTTGGAAGGTGACAGTGAATATCAAATTTCTGGCAAGGGTGTGCCCAGGTAGTGGCCACCCCTGAAATCTGATTGGCTAGCTCAGGTGCCACTCCATTATGCTAAACTATGATTTGTCTGGTCTGAGGCCGGAACTTAGTTCATATTTTGCTATTGTGTTGAAGATTTAAAGTTTTGCACAATTTTGTCTACTATATTTTCTCTACGCATTGGAGGACTTGGATGAATAATATATTAGATTTGCATGGCGCCACTCTATTGAGTATGTTTATTCATTTGCTTAAATTAAACATTTTGAACACAGAAATGTAAGAAACAGTAAGATTCTGCAATGTTAGTAATGGATTTACATATGAGTAGTTGAGACACAAATGGTAAATGAATGCTATTCCAACGTTTATGTACTTTTCAATGCTTTCCTGTTTCTACTTTCTTTGTTCTTACGTCCTTTGTTTGGTATAAATGACAAATAAGAATTCCAAAGAAAGATAATGTATAGAGACACCTCTTACTAGCTGGCTTTTAATCAAGCCAGCTAGTTCAAGCCACTTGGATTTACCTGTTCCTTGTCGCCTTGAAGGTCAGCTGCAGTCAGACAACTGTGGAAATTTGTGATATATGTCAGGTTGCTGACCCAAGGTTTGAGCCCACATCTTCACGTCACTCGTCGGCGTCCTTCCCCACTGGACCATCTTCAGTAGTGATGAACACAAAAACCAGAGAGCGAAAGAAGATCAGACTGAGGGAGGAATTAATCTGGAGAGACCTCCATCAATCTGGAGAGAAAACTTTGGGCAGATGGACTTTCTGGCTTTTGAGTTTATAAGCATTGTGTTGCTGAGCTTTCTTGAGCTGCTTGTCTCATAATTTAAAAGTTAAACAAGATCTGACTGTGCTGTTACTGGTCAAGACTGCTGTTTTCCACCCAGGTGTTTAATTTCAAAAAGGTGGCCTGGGTTCAAATCCAGGTTTGGGAGAAGATGGTGTAAACTGCACTTTCTTATTTTATTCCAAGAAAATTTGAATCCACAACTCTGTTACCAATCCTGCTTCTGCAGAACTACCAAAACATTATGGGCTACATCAGATCAGATCATTTAAAAGAACTAAAAGTGAGAAAAAAGATCAGACTGACGGAAGAATCTGCATAAATTAACCTTCATCAACCTGCATTAAAAAAAACTTACAAAGTCCAAACATGATCAGCAGAATGTAGAGTCCTGGATCAGGACAATTATTTCAGCAGTTGTAGCCAAATGCTTCCCTGGGTGGGAGCTGTCAGTGATGTGCAGGTTCATGCAGTTATCATCAGACAGACTTTCTGGCTGTGCAGCTGTATTCATTCAAGATTCACATCATATGCATGCACTGTTGTCACATATGGTCCAGTGGTCAGGATCCCTGGTTTATACCCAGGTGGTCTGGATACAATTCCTGGTGTGGAAACAATAATAATCACTACAGATGGATTTTTTGTCTTACAAATTTCTTCATGATTTTATTGAAACATACACTGTCCTTTTGTTCTCAATGGACTAGTGGTTAGAATTCCTGGTTTTCACCTAAATGACTGGGGATCAATTCCTGGTGTAGGAAGAAATGGTATGTTAATAATTCCATTATGATGTATTATTTAAAAATCACACAGTTGACAGGAGATGCAAAGATATTTTCCCACAATGGAAATTGAATTGAAAAGTTCTGCTGCTTCATCCTTAATCTGCTAAATTTAGAAACAATGTCAGTTGTCAGTTGTAACAGGATTTGAAGTGTTCAGTGCCACAAATTTGCATGTTGAATGTGTGGCAATAGGGGTGTGGCCTGGGTGGCCAGTCTGTGCCACCCCATTATCCTAAACTAGGATTGGCTTTCTGTCCGAGGCAGGACCTCAGTTTGTAATTTGTCTTATAGATTTGAAGTTTTGCACAATTTGTCCACACAGACACATTATACTGTGCCTGTATTTTTTTAAATATGTTTTTTTTTGTATGTAGCCTACTTTTAAATGTACCATTTCTGTAGAGGAACTGGCCACCCCAGTTAAAACATCTGGACACGCCACTGGTTTCTGGGCAGGAGGTTTCAGTGGGACATTTTGTACACAGCAGCCTCAGAGGGTCTGATACCTTCTCCACTATGCCAATTTTAAAATAGCTACACACAATCTCTTCCTCTGGTTCGTCTGACCCACGTCTCTGGACATTTTTATGAGTGAGTTACTGATTAATTTCATGTTCTTCCCACAGGAGTAAGAGAGGAAGCAATGGGCTGGACTATGACTCTAAAAGATGACTTTGGGGTCATTGCCTGGACACGCCAAGCTGGGAGCTACCTCAGCTTCTTCCTCCTCTTGTCTCTCTTTTCCTTTTCTGTCCAGTCAGACATTGTGTCTCCTAAGGACCATCATTTCTCATGGAAAGCAGGTAAAATGTTATTTTTAATAATGTTATTATTCTTCAACGCTATAAATACAATCATCCAGGTCAAATCCCTTTCATCTCTGGAGCAAAATCATTGAATGAGGTAAATTATACCTCCACACATTGAGATATGAAACTACACCTAGCTGCTCATCATAAGTTGTGATTGCTTCAATGTATTCTATAGAATTAATGAATTGGATATGCTGCATGTGTGAGCACACACACACACACACACACACACACACACAAACTCCAGTATACAAACTGTATACACACACCAGTCAAACAATCATTACTACTTCTCATTATAGGAGAAAAATAATATACAACTACATTCATTATCAATGTAACTAGTTCTGTGGGGAAAGCAATCCTCCTCTTTCTGATACACATTGTTAGGGAGCATAAACCTCGAGCTGCTATTGGACATTATAAAGCCAGAGGGTCCTTACACATGGGCGGTTAGCATAATAATGCCTTCTTTCTGATGGACTATCCATCCAAAGCCCCATGGTGACAAGCAAGGCTAGGATTGTTACCATAATGACTTGTATGCTATGGTAATTTGACACAGTTAATCGGATATTTGTGCACAATAAATAATCATGTCCTGGTATGTTCTGCTGAGGATTTATGGTCCCAGTTACGTCTGGCTGACGTGGCCTCAATGAACAGCATCCTGTATAAAGTAGATGTATTGCTTTGTGAATGTTAAGTCTGAATGTATGGATTTTGAAGTGTTTTCACAATACCTTTTGTATGCATACATACAATATTTTATATACAAACATAATTTTTGTGAGTGAATCACTTTTATTGAAAGCTGATTTGAGATAATCTCACCATTAATGCTTTACCCGTTTAACAAATTCAATTGAAAATGCATTTCCAAAGCAGCTTGAGGAGAGAATCTTGGCCTTCCTACACAAAAGCCCCACTTGCTGTGCGACTTTCATTTCTCACTCTGTGGTTGGGTAATGACACTGCCCAAGTGATAAAGAGATTGATTAATTTAACTTGAAAGAGCGTATGTTCAAAAGGGATGTAACCGGGACACCAAGTGTGACGATTTGACATCATTGCAGGACTAAGATGGCTTATGGGTTGTTGCTTAACTGGAAATGGAAATTGCTTTTGAAACAAGAAAGGAAATATCAAACTTAACATGCCTCCTCTCTGAATATATCCTCCTAATGTCTGTTTGACTCTGGGGAAAACCAAAGGACTGTAACAAGCAGTATCACAATGCTCTGAAGTGAAACAGAAATGTTGGTTAAAGAACAGTTGTACAATAAAACATGCTGTGTTACAGTACAAGGACGTATTTGGTATAGTTTGGTTTAAACGAGCAAACATTCTTCAGGGCCACACATTGATTTCACATTCACTGTCTCTGCAGCAGAGTAAGGCTTTATGACACAAGTCTGAGTATTACGTTCATGTTGGCAAATATTGATTTAATTTCCCCATGTCCACCATGGACATGATATATTTGAATACTTAATTTGGCTGACAAGCTCCTTTTTAATTCTGGACGTGTCAACGTAAGAAAGATGTGCTCTAAATTATGCGCAGCTACCCTATTGTGTGTTTGGTGTGTCTATCTAGGCCAGCAGCATTGTGGGGTAAATCTTTTGTGTGAGCCAGTTCCCAGAGCTGTGGCTAAGCTGGGAGTCTCTGGCTCAAACAGAGAGCTGGAGCCATTTAGCTTGACCTTCATAAGCGTCTCGGAGAACAGAATAGAGCACTGAAACACTGCGGCTAATGGATCTATTTAACTCTTTAAAGTGACTGTTCAAAGACAATCCCTTTTAAACAGCCATACTTGCCCTTTTTAACAGCGAGGTACACATTTACCATTAATTTACAGCACACTAAAGAGCAGTGTGTCAGAATAGACACTGGGATGGTAATAGAAATCCCAAACCACCATGTAAGCTTGTAAGGTTTTTTGCTCAACTACAGAACAGTTAATTATCTGTGTATGTCTGATAGCAAATTGTGTGTGAGAAAAATGCTACAGGAAATATCACATTTGATGAGGACTGGATGTTAGCTGTTTCTCCCTGAAAATACCCTGACAACACAGCAGTGTTGTAGATTTCATATAACACTGAGGAAACTGATTTTTGAATGTAACCGCAGACAAGTAAAACTTTGCATACAGTGGCTTTTGCCTCTTAAATTTAGTTTTTGAAATTCAAGAACATATACACTCCTGTTAGCTTCACAATGCTAATATCTTCAAAAACAGAGTGTTAAAATTGGATTTATTTTGACTTCCAAAATCATCTGCATTTAAATACTACAGAAAGACACCATGCTCATCTAGAGTCAGCTTTAGTCTACTGAAGAAGTCAGATATTCTCTCCCAGGTTTTCATTTGTCATCTTTGAGATGAGCGAATTCGTTTTGGTAAAAAGCTTTTAAAACAACTATCAGAAGTCTTTTGTGTTTTTTACAGCCTTTAACTTTAGTAACAGGAAAAGAGCTGCTTTAATCTTAGATACAAGAACTCATCCCAGATGGAGCTATGTTGTGCAATAAAGCTTCTTTTATTTTTTATTAAAATCAAGATTTTTGACTAGGGAATCCAACTAGTTCAGGAAAGTGATGTATCTTTATCTGTGAGGAGAAACATTTGATATTCTATTTCAATAATATCAATTATTTCAATGATATTTCACCATCATTGGTGCATTTATCAAAATACATTTATATTTGTTTAGTGATTATGTTGCTATTCCTCATTTACTTGCTTGTTTCATTCATGTTTCTTCCATTTTTGGCTATGAAAAAATTATGTATGTAATAAAAATATAATGTATCATTATTTTGATAAATCCTGCCAGGGTTCTCTGGGGGATTGAATAATTAAGCCATCTACTGTTCATCTAAATTAGCTGTAAGAATCAGCTGAGGGGCAATGATATTCAAAAGATTGAGAAATCAATAAAGGTTTTCTGTAATAAGCGGGTTCTCTGCTCCTGCTGGATTTTTCAAAGAGCATACAGGGCTGAAGCCCCAGGACCCGGTCTTACCCTGGGTTTTGTGACTGTAAGAAAAAATAAACCCACATGTGCAGTGTTACAGTCAGGCAACATTTACATTTCATTTCAGGATCTCAGAGTATATTTATTTGCAATTTCACCACACTGTTGCACCATCAAAGCTGAAATCAAACATCAATGCTGCAGAGAGCTTCTGTTGTTTCTGAAAAATAAGCTCAAAGGAGTCAGTGTGATAGCACTGAGTCTATCAGGATTTCACATTTAACCAAATGGCAATGAATAATTTAGAGAGGGCTTTTTCATGTTATTGTGACAAAGAAAAAAACTCAACTCACTCAATGCATTTTTTAGCCAGTTAGAATCACTGGATAAGCTGTTGCAGGTGGACAATATTTAGTTACCCTCAAACTGGCCCTCTTTTACAGCAAAGGTAAATGCACCAAACTGTTAGCAGTCAGTATTGTACCTTGTGGATGATAGAATTGCTTTATAAAGGAGTCAAAGCTTGTCAATGTCTGGGCTGGAGGAAGGGGTCTCCAGATCAAACAGGTTCCTTCCTCTTGGGAGAATGAATCTGCACTAATTGTTATGTACAATACTGGCCAGGAGATGTTTTCATTTGAAAGTTGAGACTTAGATTGATAAATCATAAACTTAGGTATCATGTGACCATTGCTATGGATATAGGGGCCATGTTAACTAAAAACAGGTTATTGTAGGAAATCTGAGAATGTGTTTACATGGACTGCCATAACTTGATTACTCACGTTGAGCGAATTCAAATTCAGTCTGGCATATCCAAAGCCTAATATGAGCACACCGTTTTCCCTTACTGAGTCTGAAAGTTACAAAATAACTATTTATCAACTGTGAACATTCACTGATTTAGACTTTCTGTTTTAGTCTGATATTGGACTGAAACGATCTTGATACAGCTATGAGCGTTCATCTCTCTGCACTACTGTCCTAGAGAGGCTTTTCCTGTGCTGAGCTGTGTCAGTACATGTGCACAGTATAAGCCAGCTTAATTTACACACATTTTTTCTCTCTATGTTGGACAATTCCATGCACACTAAGCAGGCATTTTTCACACCTCAAAAAGATGCTTTTCAAAAATGCTCTGCAAATTTGAACTGACAATGCCACTCTCACATCGATTCGGTTGACATTCTTAGTGCAGCATATTGCATACACACCTAAGTGTAAACTATATTTTCATTTTAACTGCATTAGTTCGGACCAGCTTTCTAAAAAAAAAATTGAATACTAGAATCCACCTATAATCAAGCACATGTAACTGCTCTCTTGCTCAGCTGACTGACTAAGACGTCTCTGTGCTATCACGTCCCCCTGGGGGAATCAAGTAACTTGATAACGCATAACAGTCTTCAAGTCATACACAGCTGGCCAGTTAAACCAGGACAATTCATGAACATGAGTCATTCAAAGAGAAGTTGTTACCAATGTGTGCTGAGAAACACAAATACATTTACAAACTTGCATTCTGTTTCCCCAGCAATCAAGATCAATAGCAGATAAACTATTTTGTAAATGTGATAGATTCGTACTAGGAATAATAAGAAAGTATTAAAAAAGTTAGTTTTGACAGTAATAAAAAACATTTTAAACCTGCACCATCTTTGGCTCTGAGCAGAACATAAGCAAGGCTAATGAATAGACAACGTCATCAGGCCCTTGACATCTGCTCCAATCCCAGCGATGGGATGCCCATCTGGCTATAAAAGAGTCTTACCTGAGAAGCACTCTCTGAGTTTGCTTGTTTAACTGATTGAGAGTTCTCCTTTAAAGTTAAGGCAATTTCCAAACCACTGTAAAACTATTTAAGCTGGTTCAATTAAAAAATGTAAGTTGCCCTTCTACTGAACTTGGGTTAGTTCAATGAACTTAAGGTATGAAGTTGAATCAACAACTGTTCAGTCACAGTGACAAACATCAGATTTGTTTTCCATTTCCATTTTCTGAGACTGAAGATTCAGTTCTTCATTTGACACAAGGAAAGTATAATTGTGGTTGCTGCTGTTGGAGAACAGAGTTAGTAAAAAGACAACATTGTTCAAATATAAGTGCACTGGGGTAGGTTCTAAATTCGATACTAAACTTTGGGGTTTGTATTTGTTTCATTATGAAAAGAAACAATGACTTATCTTCATCTACTATAAAGACATATAGTAAGTGTCCATATACGTTTTCTTAAAAAACAACAACAATCTCTGTTCTTTATAGCAGATCATGTTTCTTAACAAACTTTAATGAGTTGAGTGAACTCTCAGCAGTACTTTCATTCAACTCATTATTTCAAGTCAAAACTCAAGCTTATAAGTTCTGAAGTTATAAAGTCATACATCCAAACAACTTAACCCAGGAAATATGCAAGTAGCAACCTTTTACTCAATGACTCCTGGTGCTGGTAGTCTTTTTACTGATAAAGTGGACTAATCCATCCCAGGAAGCATTTCTACGGCATTTACAATCAGTGTTTCAGCTAATAATTGCCTTGAACAAATTAGTTCAGTCATCTGTAATTTTCTCTGTACGTCCAATCTTTTCATAACTTAACTGGTGCACTTGCCCACACTCAGCTAGACAGTTGCTTACTCTCTTTTTTGTTACTGTATGTGCTAGTTTTTGTTGCAGGTTTCTAATGTTTCTTGAGGTTTGTGTGTTTGCTTTCTCCCATTTCTGTCACCAAATAATAAATGGTTGTTGTTAATCATTTAACAATTTAATTCATGATTATAACTTACAATGTTATTTTCCCTTGAACAACCCCAATAGCTCGGACAAATAGCAAATTATGTTTTTTTTGTAGAATATTCATTCTCTAGTGAACAATCTTGCCTTTAGCTAAATCTTAAATTATTAATTATTATGAATTATTAAGTGGTGTTTGGACTAACAATGATTGCTAAAGATCCTACAGTAAAAGCTGTAACCTTTTTATTTATCAGTACTGTATTACAGGGTTTACATTCATCATTGAGTCTGATTTAGATTTTTTATAGAATGACTGCAAACAGTCCAGACAGATGGAAACATAGTAATGTGTTGGAAATGCCATGTTTGTTAACTTTTTGGAAAATACATTCTCAAAACTTAATGTAATTGCAATGATGACTGCTTGTCCTGTGGGCTCTGAACGGTGTTGTCAGCAGTTTGACAACAGCTGTGTGCCTTTAAGAGCATTAAAGGTAAATAAGCAGTGATTAACTCAGAGCAGAGAACAGATGAGTTTAGACTAGCTTACCACAACGACTGGAAACAAGGGGAAAGAGTTAACTTCTCTCAATAGTAAAAGAATCATGTTAGTGAGATAGCTAGCCATTCACATGTAAATCAAAAAGTCACCTGAGTTTTTGTTAAAATGATGACAGTGTTCAAAACCAACAACTTCAAAATGAACACACGACTTCTGTGGAGGTTTCACAGAGCACTTTCATCCAAGTGAGCTTCTATGTTTTCTCACACAATCGTTTGTTGTGACACACATTTTATTTAAATGTTTTCCTGCTGCTCTTTGTAAACACTGTAAAGCTTTCAAGATGTTTCCTTTGTCCTATTCATATAGTATCAATTATGCAGCTTGGCATCACAATTCAGCTAATTCCTGAAAATGTGCACAAATGCTGTCTCATTAAATTTGAAATAAAGAAATGTGGTTTATCTGCCTCTACACATACTTATCTCCCTTGGGTAGGCTAAATCTAGTACACCAAGTCAGTCTGATTAGGATCAAGGTGAATAAAATTCAAAGTTGACTATTGATCTGATTATTCTATTCTCGGAAACACAAAACACATTCATTCTGCAATTTTTTATAGTGCCTTGGGCATATCATTGACAGACAACACTAAAGTGGATGACAAATTGATGCTCTGCTTTGTCTAATTTAAATTTGATCAGCATTGAAAATGCCACATTTGTATTGGTAAACTGTACATTCCAGCTATCAAAGCGACCTTGACAAACATTTGACATGTCTCTTCAAAAGCCCTTTACATTGATTATGAAATTGAGATCTCATTTTGAACTCGTGTCCCTCCTTCTGACTGGCAGGGAACTGATTTAGGTTGTCATAAAAGCTAGCGGCTAGTCTCATGGGAGCCACAAGGCAGGAGATTCCTAGCAGTCAGATCCTTAATCCCATGAGAATATTCTCACAGAAGAGTTAGCTTTCAGAGCAGCTCTCCTCTCAGAAGTCCCTTTTAAGCAGCGCAGGGCTTTCACATCACCCTTACATACAAAACGTTCCAATTCTGGTCAAATCTCCCACAGTTGAATTTTTCCATTAGAGGCTTGAAGGAGGAATCGGCAAAGACACACAGCCATGACAAGTGTGTAACTGGGGACAGAAGTAATTATAAAAAGTTTCTGTAGCTACTGGAAATGCCTAGCCTGAAGTGCCATTGTGTAAATGATGGGAATCTAAGATAGAAGGTCATCTCATTACTGAATGGCTCCTGTAGCTTCAATTAATACGAATATTTAAATATTTAAAAGGCATCTCTTGAGCTCCTAATTTTTGTTTGATAAAACCCCATGTGTTTCTTTAATACATTACTCTCAAATTAATTTGGATATCATAATGGCTGTTGAAAAATGGAATCTGAATTTCTCTTTCTTTTAATGAAGAACTAAAAACACACAAGTTCAGATGCTGCTCAGTGGTTTCTATGTGTGTGTGCAGCTTCAACCACCCTGTTAAATATAGTCAGTCAGAGTCTCTATAGTATAGCTGGCAAATTCAACCCCACTTGTTTTTCAGATAAGTAGTATAAATATAAAAATAGACAAAGTAAAAATAAAAATGCAATCAAATTAGATCTTAATAATGGATTTGAACAATACAGCCATACCTCACAAGCAAATAAGTCAAAATACAAAAATTTGACTTCAGCTACTTTAATGCAAATGAGGTAAACCTGCTGACAGGAGGCTCTCCTGTTCCACTGCTGCAAACTGGCCCGAGTGCAAAGATTTCTATAAATCAGCAGCAAGGAGAGCCAGGCAGGAACATGTCCTGTCCTTTGATACCTTACTACTCGAAGTTGGGAGTATTGAGTTTTGAGGCTGATTTGAACGACCTTGTACGTATGCATGTCTGTGTGAAGGTTAGGCACATAAAGAGCCCCATAAACGTAATTTGTCATTGTATGAAGTGAACGGTCAAAACATCTGACATCCTCTGCTGCACACAAAAAAATATGATTACTCTATCATCCTGTTACTAATTTTTGTCAGTGTTCTTAATATGCTTTATAAATGCTCTCTAAAGAGGAAGCTTCATTGTGATGTTTGTATGCTGTATTAATTATTGTACACTTGTTGTGATGTGATAAGATTTACTCTATAAATGTTTGTATTGTATTTGGTGAGACCAAAGGTGATTTTCCAGCCTTGGCTGGACAACAAAGTTGTATTCTATTATATTCTACTCTATACCAGTTCATAAAAAAGTATATATGCTGCTTAAACAAAACATAACTCGCCTGTTGAAATTACAATAGTTTTAATGAGATGAACTCCTCTTTGCTTTGCAAAAGCTGTAAGCCTGAAGGTCTCAGCCAGACTGAGTCAGTGTGAGTCCAGGGAGAAGCTGCAAAATATACAGGGGGAGCTCAAACCTAAATGCTAAAAATGGCAAAAAAAGAAAAGAAAATCTCCTTTGTGTTCATCTTCTTCATGGTGCACTTTCCTTGACAAGCTGCTCTCCATGCTGGAGTGCTCTGTCTTTGTCAGCACAAGTGCTTATACCCCCTACTGCAGACAGAGCTGGAAATAAATAGGTTACCAACTGATAAGATTTCTCATTTCTTCTTGCAAGTTCCACTCCATTTCTATCACTATATCCTCCTTTGTTTGATAATTAATGACATGATATTTGTTTCCTGGGGTGGATTTTTCACTTCACTTAAAAGATCTCTTCGGAATAATGGAGGATGGGAACTTACTGATCCACTACCCACAGTAAGAGAAAACGAAAAATGTTAATAACGTTCTCCGTGTTTGAACAGTAGCCTCTACAGAGACCTGTTAGAATAGCCTACTCTGTTTTCTGTGTATTTGACCCAGTGGGAAACACACTGGAGAGACAGCGAGGTGAAACCAAATAGCTTTTATTCTAACCTGAGAAAAACTCCAATGAGTCATTTTCTGATTGCAGTGCACTGTCTATCAAGAGCAATATTTTATACATACATACATACGTAACTCAACTAAGAAAAACTTGATATTGAACATATCACTAAACTGTTAACTAACAATTTTTTCAGATTCCATGGTTAGGTATAGTTACTCACAGCACTTGCACGAGGCACGGTGTGATTGCTTCACTAACATTTTAGTGAAATCCTTTCCTGACCACAACCAATTGTTGTTGTCTAAAGCTAAGCAAACGCAGGACTCACAATGTGAACCCTGGTCTCTAGTCCCTTGCGTTGTACATCCACCATTTACCCCCAATACCTCCCTATGACTTGTGTGCAGTACAAAACATAGCGCTTCCTGCACTTGAAAAAACGCCTGTTATCATAATCCCAAACATCAAAATGTGTTTTTAGTTTGAATGTTGGGACCAACCTGTACTTATTACATCTCAGAGATGGTCATTTTACATTCTGGCGTGGCTAGTACAGAGTTTAGTAGCACATTGTTTAGCTACAGTTAACATCATACACTCAAAATATCAGATTTTGATGTCCCCAAGATTACTCAAGGCTTCTTTTTTGCTCACTGATTTATGACAATTATAAAGGAAGACATAAAACTCCATCGACAGTAGCTGCAATGAGCTGTGTTTTGAGGACTTTCAGAATGATTCTTACTGCTACATACCTAATGTGATATTAGACAATTGGTTTTTCTTTCCACCATCAATAAGTTAAAGAATGCTGGTGATTATTAAAAGACAAACAGCGAATGGCATCCAATAACTGATGAAGCACTAGTAAGTAACTAAGGCTGGCTTCTTTAAAAATGGATGACTTTAACAATATCCAGATATCACAAATATTATTAGTATAATAACTTATATATGGAGTTTAGGGATGTTTTGCATTTTTTCATTTGCATTAAAGCTTTGATCGTGAGTTTGGCCATTATATCTGTGCAGCATGTGATTTAATTCTCATTCAGTCTTACCACTTGTTCATTTTCATCCGACCGGCCCTGGAATGAGCAGCTGAATAATTCTTTGTTGTTGAGACTAGAGGGAGAGCTGGAACGACCTATTGGACTCAATGGGCACAACAAACCAATTTAATTAATTCTGCTTTCCTCTTTTTTTTGTTTAGAAAGGTTGTTGGATAATCTTTTGTGAGTGACTTCTTAATCACAGTGTGAACTGTTTGCAATGTCCTGCTCTATTTATAAGGTGAAGGTGTATGGAGCCAGAAAAGACATTTGGCATCGCAAATACAATTTGTCACCGCAAACCTACATTGGCCTCCACAAGTTCACTAGGAAGGAATGGCAAGCATGTCATGAGTTCACCTGAACTCCCACACCGCAGCTAAGTCTGTTTGTCTCTGCCTCTGTTTGCTCACATGCAACCATGATGTAACCTAACGTTAGCTAGCTGGTTAGTACTAAAAAATAAAACTGACATCGTAAAAAAACATGAGAGCGTAAAAAAGAAAATGAAGAAACTCCGAATGTCATTGAAAAACACATCAGAATGTAAAAAAATATCAAGTTTAGCTTTTGTTTTCAAATGCTAATTTTCTTTTTGATGCCAAATGTTATTGTCGCTGTTCTGGCTCCATAAAAGAGTGCCATTTCCTGAACGGGTTAAGGGAATATCTTCCACAGGAGTTAAACAAGACATCTAGGCTGTAATTTTCAGGCAAAAAAAACGTATTGCACTAATACAGTAATTATTTAGTTTTCATGAAATAATTAGGAGATAAATATTGGTAGACAGGATGTTTCATTTGGCTCTTAGACTGCTGAAGCCTCATATTAGCTTTGGCTGAACTTTAGAATGCATTTTTTATGCAGAGCAAGGGCTGTGTAATTTGTCCTCTGTCTCTTACAGCATATAGTCATGTGAGAAAGGGACCACTTGCCAATATGAAGGGGAGGAAGCAGCACAGTGAACAATACTTATTTCAATGTGTATGTGTTCCTAAAACAATCTGACACTATCTTTTAAGTTCTGAGAATGATTAAACTAAGCCAAACATTATTTAATGGTTTTAACACACACATCCAGCCAATCAGAAAAAAAGGTTTTATATCATCCCTTTAGTCAACATGCTGACTCATCTTCTTGATAGTGATGTAAAATAGCACCTGATTGCTTTTGTTTTCTACTTTTATTTACTGAACGACTTTTGCACTTTCTTCCACCATGTAAATTAGTTCACTACTACTAAATGCTAAAGTCAGCATGCTAACATGCTGCAAGCAGATATCAAGCTTTCCATGCTTAACATATGCACCTAGTGTGTTAGCATGCTAACATTGGCTAATTAACACCACACACAAGGTACAACTGCAACGGGTGGGAACGTCATAAGTTTAGCATGTATTTGGTAATAAGCCAAAATATTGGACTAATATTAAAATACTAAAATACACTTTGACCTGATGATGGTGTTACATGAAAAGTCAGGGGATAATTAGTTTTTACAAGTTATCCTGATGGGTACATAAATTGTTTGTGCCAAATTTCATGGCAAACCATCCATAAATGGTAGAGCTAGGGGAAAGGTCAGGGCATCACCAATTTCAGAAGGATTTATAATTTGGGCATTGTAGAAAATAATTCCTGTCAAACCATCCAGTACAGCAGTTGTTGATATATTTCAAAGAGATGGACCGACCAACTGACCAATTGATTGACAGACCAACATTACCATCCCCAGAGCCATGCCTCTAGCATGGCTAAAGACAAGTCTTTTTAACAATATTGTCCATTTGTTTACTGTTAAAATAAAAGTATTTATGTCAAAATAGGAGTAATTTCAAAATATCCTTGTGCAGAAATTGCTATTATGTTGAAATAATACCATGTTGCGGATCTTCAGAAGTATCATAATGTCTTTAGGGGGAGTTAGCACAAATGGTTTCATAATTATTCATCTCAACAAAGGGACTTTGCCTCAGTACTGCATATTCCCAGACTGGATCTTGTTGAATAAAATTATTATTGAATTTCACAAACCTGAAGTTGTGATGTTGAACTTGTGTGGAACTCAAGTGAGAGGGCAGTTCACAGAGATTTAAATGAGGCACTCACAAAGTTGCATTTCAATAAGATGTAACTAGGGGAGAGAACACTGGTGTAATGATAAACAGACAGCGATGGGAAAAGGGTGCTGGTGGGTTTTGCTGTAGGGTTGCTTGGGGGGCTTTCCTTGATCAGGGATCATGCTCTCAGACGGGTTGATTTAGCAGCAAGAGGCCTGAGCCAAAGAACAGCAGAAGCAACTCAATGACAGTCAGAATATCCAAAAAAGCTAGTCACACCAAATGAAGTGAGGCCTGAAAGATAGTTTAGACAGAAACTCAAAAGTTGTGTCAGTTGAGCTTGTGAATTGTCGTGATTAATAAGCAACCTATTTAAAGCCCCTACATATAGAATTTGAAATGGGTTAACTTCTGTGACTCCATTAGTCCCTATGGCGGTATTTTACAACAGCTGTTGAAAACAACTCCTGCATACCCATATGAAGAAGAGGTGATGTCAGACTGTCAGATAACAATGGTATGACATGAGTTGTATTATAAGAACAATAAGAGATTCTCAGACACTGCTTTTCCTGTAAACAAATCTGTTTTACAAGAATAAAGTATATATATGAAAGTATTTTGGAACAGTATTTTTTGAAGACTTTAAATTATATTGCATAGATAAACACAACCTGTTTTTACACAAATAAACAGGCCCACATTCAAGAGAGCAGTTGATCTGATTGGACTAAGTAACTATGTTTTCATATACTTTACCATGAGACCTGGCTAATTGAATAATAGAAAGTCAGTTAAACATGTATTATCATGTCTATAATTACATTAACATTTGGCAGATGCTCTTATCCAGACCAACGTACAGTATTCGTTAAACCACCTGACTTAGTTATCTGGTGGCAATCAGATCATGCTAGTCATTAGCGAACCATATGTGCGATAGGGACAGAAGCTGTGTACTAACTAACAAGCTGAACTTATTATGGGAACAGAAGAAAACTATAGCCAGTTCATACTGTGATACCTTTACAATCTAATTTGCTATTGAACTTTTTTTTTTCAAATGGAACAAAAGTAACAGTGAATACAGTGATGCAATGTTGCATTAAGAAAAAAAATCAATTAATAATGAGTTGATTAATGTAAACTGAAAAAAGAGACAATGCTTCAGCTTTCCAAGGAACTTGTTTGGTACAGTTCTCTCCCATAGCTACTAGATTACAATAGGTACAAATATTGTTCTCTCTGTGGGTGGGTTTTCCCATAATGCTATCATCTTCTGTTTATCAGAGTATCTGATAGGGCTCGAGCCCGCCATCCTCCTGAGTGAAGACATTTTCAATAATCCCTGAGGAAGAACTGAGCACACATCATTCGCCAGATCGTCTGAAATTATGTTTGGGGTGTTCTGTCAAAGGAAAGATGCCTAACTACAAGTTTTCAGGACGTCAGTGTGCAAGAAACCCCTAGCACATAATTAATATACCTTGATATGCCATGGATCATTTTCCTACCCCAAACGCCCAGCACTTAATCATGTGGAGAGAAGCCAGGTGAAATTTTAATTAGGATTTGTGGAGTGATGTTTGATCTTTTATTTCCTTCGGCATTTCTGTGCACATCAGACATTGGCTGTGAACATTGATGCTCCCAGTAGAAAGACACCTTTGGGTTTGATGACCATATAACCTTTACCTGGTGCCACCAAGAGGCCACAGTAATGACTCTATTTGTTGAATTGTTGCATCATGCTACTATGATGAAACAGCACAATATTAAGCCAGTAAGTGACAGTTATCGAGTGACTTGGAGAATTTCAGTTATGCACTGAGTTGAGTGCTGTCTTTTTATTTTATATGTCAGTCTTTGATCCAGAAACAGTCTTTGCTGTGTCTGCAGAAATTGATTAATAATCATAGCCGCACTGTAGTTTTCAAGCATTCCTTTTGGGTAATATGCACTGTGTACTGGGAAGGAACTGAAAATACAATGACAAGTCATGTTCTTTTTAGGCCCACTGGGAAATAGCAGCTGCTATCTCCAAATCAGAAAGGGATATTTAAGACTTTTCATTATCTAACTGTCTTTGACGTGTCTTTTTATGACAAGATGCCTGCAGATTTCCAACAGAGTACAGGTGGAATCTGTGGAAGGTCCCAATACACATCTCTCAGCTCTCAAACACATAATTGGCTCTAAAACTCTCTGCTCAGCTGGGTGAGAAAATTGGTCAGGGGGCTTCTCTAATCTTATTCTCAGTAACTAATGTGGAAATGCTCTTGATTAATGTCCAGTGGACCCTAAAATGTCAGCAGAAGTGTTATCCCCTCTCTTTCTGTCTCTGTTTCTTTTAAATGAGTGTTGACTTGCCAGGATGTAAACAGGTGAAAGGCATTTGTCTTTGTGAACCACAAAGCTAGCACAATGCTGACTCAAAGGTTATCCCAAAACTTATTTTCATTCTGGGACTGTTATACCCACCAACAGTAGGGCTGGGTTTTAATAAAACATTTATGAGACTGGTGCAATTATGTTATCCTGAGTTTTGGTACCAATACCAAACGAATCTTTCTTTCATTATCTTAAATTACATGTTTATATGTTTATATATCACACCTATACATGTTTATGCAAACATTTAAGGTATTTTTGAGAGGTTTAGCATATTGTCATTATAGAAAATATTGTATTAATTTTGTATATACAACAAGAAATAAATAAATATATATATTTGTGTGTAATCTTATGATTTCAGACTAATTTTAAATACACTATATGGCCCAAATGACCAATCTCCACATTTTCACAAGATTTTTTAGATGAATATTATTTAGAGTACACTGCGCATGGCGCTTTCTGTTTTTGTCTTTTGGATTCCCCTAGAGAGCACAAGGTTCCCAGTAGTTTTCTTCTGTAGTGTTGTACTACAGTATTCTCTATAGTGTTTCCCTGATCTGTGCAGAGAACAGCGTGAGAGCAGTACTGCTGTGCAAGAAAGCCTTAGCAAAAGTCTCAGCAACACTGACTTCTCTTCCCTGTTCCATCACCATGTATCATGTCAGTGGGGCATGTGATAAGTGAATGTTGCTGCTGGCAGTGTCATGACTGCAGCCAGATTTATGTTCACGCAGCTGAGATTGGATACCTCAAGATGTGGATTTTGTGTCTGTATTTCAGTTACATGAAGCTTGAGAGCATCTGACACACCACCGTGCAGGATGTGTCAGGTCACATAAAAAGAAACAGGTGTAACCAGAGCTTTAGTTATCTTATACTAATTTCAAAATAATTTTGCAGTTTGAGTGTTGTATTATACACAATAACATATCTGTATAATTCAATACAGTTCAACAGCACCCAAAACTACAGCCTTCAAAATAACCGTAAAACTGAATCAACACCTCATTGACGCAGTATAGGATTTACTGCAGGGTTATTGTATTGCATGTTATTACAGGTGTACCTAATAATCTGGTGGCACAGTACAGAGTAGGAAATATTCAATTCATACTTAGAGCTGTGAATGCCTCGTTTCAATTTCTGCCTTGAGTTATGAGCCACAGAGTACAAGCCACACAGCTGCTTTTCAGGTTGGGCTGCACTAGGTTTATTGTCATTTAAAATCCATGCATCACACAGAAGCCTCTCCCCGTGTGCCCACACTCACATAACTGCCTCTCTTACTGTGTGCACACAGTAGCATCTCAGTGTGACACGTGAATGATAAGATCTGATAGCTTGGATTGCATATACAAACAAGCCTTGATTATATTTTACATAATACATCTTTATTTAATTTTTCGGCTTGGAACTGTTGACTGACTGAGTGTTCTTTTGTGACTGAGTCACCAGTTTTGTCAGAAACACTTGGCCCTACAGGAAAAACAATTTGCAGCAAATGCTTTTGTCATGAAACCTGCTGCCATGAGACTAAAGGCTTGTCTACACATTTTTTCAGTTTCTCATGTCTCGTGTGCGACAGAACAGATGAGCGTCTGTTTTAACCCATACAGCTGTCCATGTGGGCTGAGTAACTGCTCACATTACTTGTGCTTAACGCATGTAGCTGCGACGTTTCAAGCATGTTTTCCATGTGCGGAACTACAGTGATTGTGAATTGGCTTCTGGTTGACTCATCTACACTTAGCACTGTGCTTGAACACATCCTGTGTAGACACTGAGGGAGGATTTAAGATGCTGTTACAATGCTACTGGCATACTGCTTTACCTATGCAGCTGTGTAGACCTTGTGTAATTTAGATACATGTTTAGGTCCAAAGAATTGTCCTACCTAGTTGTGGTAAAGCAAAAATGTAAATATGGTAGTGGTTGTCATGTTAACTTGGTCGGAAGGACTACATCAGACTACCACTAAACACAAAGTTAAGGGAATGATTTTAGTAATTAGTTTTGCAGGTATGTGGTCAAAAACCACAGTGCTGGTCGAATTGAAATTTTGAGGATCAGGTTCACACAACTCACCCTGCTGGGAACATGAATGTCTGTACAAAATGTGATATTCGCAACATTTGTTTTTATTTATCTGAACCAAAATGTTTCAACCTGTTGGTGGCACTAGATTTTAAAATGAAGGATCACCAAAGTTATTAGATTTAATCCTCTTGTGATCATGAATATATGTACAAAACCTTTATGGCAATCCATCCAGTTCGTTTAAAAGCAATACATATTATAATTTCTCAACAGTTACATTTATTGCATCTCAATAAATATATCTCACTCAGGACCAAAATGGTGGCCAATTGGACCAACCAACCAGCCAAAAATAACACAATTATTTTTGCCATTTCTCTCATATGTTTGACTTTGGCTTATTTGCACAACCGGAGTGTCCTCTGTGTTAACCGAAAAAGATGAGGAAAGGTACACCTCTAACTATCAGAACTCCCAAACTATGCATTGGTTTTAAGTCCTTTCCAATGCGTCTCCCAGAGGAATAGAATCTGAGGTGTCTGCACGTCTCTAATGGACTGCATGATGTTTTAAAGTGGCTTTGTTCAGATTGCTGATAAAGACAGACCTGAGGCTTTTGTTCTGTGTGTTTTGAATGAGGTGATCTGATCATCAATGTACAACAGCCTTACAGAGTGTATGAAGCCATTTTGCAATTTCACATTTGAAAGCATACTATTTCTATATTGTACCTTCCCTATCAGGTGCAAAATGTTTGTTGTAGCTGAGCTTTTGCTGACTTTGTCTTCAGGAAAGAAAAAGTCTTCTCTGAAAGCCATGTGGTTTCTTCTATTGCCACATGCCATGTATTTATTAGCGTAGTTTGAATGAGCAATGACAGGGATGCTGGTAAATGTCATTTTTTCCTGGCCATTATTTATTTGACCTCCCACATATGACCATAAAATGAGGGAACATCTGATTAATAACTGAGGGAGAAGGGGAACACAAATGGCAGATGGAGAATAGGTGAAGTGTTTAGCCTCTGCAGGCTACCTGACTCAGGTAATTGCTTCTTCTGTCAGATAAACTCTCTTGGCTCGTGGTCCTCTTTGAATTGGTCCTCAACTCAGCTCTGGGTCCATTTTTTGGTTGATTAAAGGGAAAAATGCTCTGATTAAAGTCTGCACCATGAAATGAATCTGGAACATGAAAACCCCATGGACAAAGATGCTTTCAAAAACAGAAACATGTTGATGAATTGTCATTCATTTTCAGTGACAGTGAGGCAGATGTTTCTTGGGAGGGGAAGATCAATACTGAAGTGTTTATGCTTATGATCCTGATGTCTCCTTTTCGAAAATCAAAAGTTAAATACATTTTGTAAACCAAGCACTTTTCATTACAAGTAATTTCAGTTCAAATAAATCACAAAATGAAACACTCTGAAGGATAGATAATTATAATTGAAGACAGGACTAATACTTCTTCCCGGCTTTTTCCATCTACTCATGGCACACAAACTGCAGGTTCAAGTACTACTCTACTATAATGACAGAAAGAACACAAATCATGCTTTAGTTATTTATATAAATTGTTGAGATCACCTAAGGTTGTTTGAGTTGAGTTAAATGCCATGATGCATTTACTTATGCAAAGTAATTGCAAGTGTTATAGAAAACTGAATGCTGAAAATCTCAAGAGTGTTGAAAAAATAGACGATTAATGCTATTAAACAGCTAATGAAGAAAGAATTGTGATGCAAATGTACTCTAATATATATGATATACTTATATATACATATTCTCAGATCTTTGGCAGTTTGTCTATACTGACACAAATGCTTGTTATTTTCAGTCAACATGTGGTAGAGTGACTGTTCTCTTCAAAAGTACCAAGCAACTTACAGAACATAGAACAGCAGTGAAAAATGAGGGTATGGAGGTCAGGATGGGCACGCAAAGTTTTTGACTTTGATAATGGAGCCATGAGCTTGAGGCCTGTCACATGTAACAGCAACTATTTTTTTCCCTCGATGATTAATATTGAAAACATTTGTTTTTGACAACTTGGGGACAGCAGAACAAGCCGTAAACTCAATTGCATCATGTTATCACCTTTTAAAGTTGTTATTGTGAATGTGTTAGGAAATTGCATGTATACAAGTCAAGCAGACACAAAGAAACATTAGCATGAATTTGAAGTTGCAGTTATGTCTTCCTGTGTTAATGTCAGTCCAAAATTATTTCTCCTTTTAGCTCTGTTTCAATTTCCACCAACTTCTGTAAAAAACTCTGGCTCTCCAGCTAAAAGCTCCACTCTGTCAGCTAGTCGCTAACTTTGTCTGTGTGCTGCTTGGTGCTGAGCAGGTACATTAGGTTTATTAGAGCTTTTTTGTAAAAAATATCCAGATGGATGGAATAGATGTTGATGCGAGTGGTGAGACTGGACCAAACAGTAAAGTTGCGGAACATAAAAAGAAAGCAATGAGTTCAAAGAGGCTAACATTCTCCATAGAGCTGAAATGAATCGGCAGTTGGATGATTATTTCCTGTGGGTTCATCAGTATGAGTGACCCCCTTTTATATTAGATATAGTTATGTGATCAATTGTTAATATAAAACATATTGATTATTGCAGCTTGAATCAATTTATCTAGAATAGTTACTTAACTAAGGGGTCTTTGGTCCTTCTGTATACTCTGATTCATAAGGGTATTCTCTTGTCTCCACAGTGAATGGCAGTGTATTGTTGTTGTCATGATCATTTTATTTTCTTGTTTTTGTTGTCTCTTCCATAAACAGCCGATCTGTGGTATAAAACCGTGTGTGGCATACGCAGGAATGCAGAAGTTCTACGGTTGACAAAATGTAGTTCCAACGAGAAATGCTCTCTGATGGCAAGATAAAGTGGTGACAGTATTCAAAATATAGCATACACTTATATGGATTTTTGTAGCTGGCTAAAATACTTCACCCGCACACAGGAGTACATTGCTTAGCTTCCGTGCCTACTCCTTCCTGTCTGTCCAAACTGGGTGTGCTCTGACCACCATCTACTTTAGGCAGTACACAGACTATTGATAAATACCTTATACAACCCCACTAAAAAAAACAAAAAACAACCCTTTAACAAAGTAACAGAGGCAACAGATAAAAGCATGCTGATGTGGATCATGTTAAGTACTGACCAACCATTTTTGTTGTTTACGTATGAGCCCTTGTAGGACGTAGTTTATATTGTTCTGGTGAATGAAACCTGCCTCCCTCAATTTAAAGTGTTTTCACCTCACACTTGAACAGAAATAGAGGAGCACTTTGGGAACTGCTGCTCAATCTGAGAAAAGCTCATAGAAAACCTCTGGGGTACATGAGTAATCAGTGCTTAAATTATGTTTCAGCAGATGTTCAACCGTGAAGGCTACCTTTTCAAGGCACTCCTCAAACACATATGAGCTGTATTCTGTCATAGCCTTGTATGCTGTCAGTTTATTCTTCTTTCTTCCTGCAGTTATTCTCAAACCAGCCAATACATTTCGCTTTTTTCCCCATCATTTCACCTTCTTAAAGTCACCTGCATCATCATTCATAAATGCAATTTAAGCATTTAAGTCATTGCTGTAAATAAATAAAGAAGTATCTATTATTTTGGTGATGTTCAGTGGATAAAATATTAATTGACAGATTTCCAGGGGAAAAAGCCGTAGCCTTTTTTTGTTGTAGAATAATCAGCAGATATATCATACAGACGGTGTTGCATTGCCAGAGATACAATTGTCACTTTATCTCTTTCCTGCCGTGGCCCTGGTCACCCACATTATCAAAATACCAGGGTCTTTCCTGAGGTTGCCGCGTGTAGATATGGCCATTAGTTCTGCCCCTGTGCTTACGGGAGAGAAATCCCAGGTCAGCGGAAGACAGTGAGACAGAGGAGTGAATGACATCCTATCCAATTACTTGTCACCTCTACACAGGCTGGTGCAAGGACTTGAGGAGACCACATGAGACAAGCAATTACATGGAAAAAGATTCTGATCATTGCAGAGGTATAGAACACCTCTGGCTGGCCCCCGCTGTAGTCTTCATGCCTTAAAGTGATACCGACTAAAGTACTGTGGCATTTATAAGTGTAAACACATTGATTCTCAGAGAAACCCCCAGTGGGGTTTTCCAGCCTAAAATCAAAGCAGGATCTATGTGTATAAATGAGATCTTAGAGGAAATACAATATCTGCTTTGTAGATGAACTACCAGGCCAGCTAATAGAACAACCACACATTGATTTCAGTGGAAGAAGTCCTGTCTAGATTTGACCATGAGCACAATTTTAGCAAGACAGCGGGACATGCCATATTCACGATTAGGAAAAAATGAAATGTCACTTGCATGAGAGTGTAGAAAAAGTTGTTCCCTGCTGTTATGCTGACATGACATTACACATTACTGAATACAATTTGTCACCCTGTTACAGTTTTAACAGTTTTAGACATCACACTTGTCAGGTGTGATAACATTTCACTCACCAAGGTAATTGGTGAGAAACAACAGGATCAATTAGAAATTTTTTAAAGTTCAGGTTAACATTGTTTTCTATGGAACTCATTTTAGTAATCAAGCCGTGTTTAGCAGTGTCACCAGGGCCCAAAATAACATAATTTTTTTCATTAAAAGTCAAAACTTACTGTAGCTTATTAGTCCAAGATCTAAAAACAAAGACTAATGTGAATCATGTGAAATAAGAAATACAAGCTTAATCTGTGCATACGCAGCTACATATGGAGATTATACAGATGGAGATTTCCGGGCTAACAGTGAGCAACGGTTTCACTTCACTCAAAGGTTACTATGCTCTTCTGATTGATGGAAGTTCAACGCCTCTGGCTTGAGCACAAATTTATATTAACTTATTAAGTATGCAACAGTGTGTTTTGGGATATAAGCTGATTATGTTACTACTACCTTTACCAACTGTATTTATGTTTGAAGCATTTTCTGTGATTGATGTCAGTGCTAGTCAGTCTTCCTTGGCACACAACAAGTACTAGATTAGCTTTTGAGCAACAAATCAAGTCTTTGTGTCCATTCTTAAGTGACACTAAAAGAGTCATATCTGTCTTCCCCTTTACACATTCATCATACTGTATTTTATGGTGATTCCTCAGGATATGCTATATTGAGGTGCTGATACTGTAACACAACTTAGTGCTTGATCCATATGATGATGTTTGTTCTTTTTGTTTGCTATATTATTATAAACACCATCAGTGTGTTTGTGCATAGTGAGTGTCAATGTGACACAGGAACCATATTAGCGCTAAGTTATATCAAAAGCTGCTGAATTGCCACCTTCCATAATTACATATAAATATGGATCAAAATGACAGTTTTCATTGGCATAATTATGCAGCCTGTCAGTGCTGTGTTGTTTTTTTTGCTGTTGCTGAAGAGGGAAGTATCCCCAGAAAACAGACAGTGAATTTATCAGAGAAGGGAATCACTTCCTTATGATCTCTGTCTGACTTCTGTGGAATAATTTAAATACTGTCTTTACCCCAAATAATAATAAGTCTTTGAAATCTCTGATTAAATGTGATTGATTATTCACTTAGAAGTTTTCATTTGGGTATTAAAATGATCATCTTCGTAATTTAGCAATATTGATGTGAGATCAGTCAGGGCAGAGGGGCTTGTTGATCCTGCATTATGGTTTATACAGTACAGAGTGTGGGCCTGGCTCTTTGAACTTGCTCACCTGGTGAAATCTAGATCAGTCCCAGTCTGTATGTTTATTCGCCTGTCCATTTATCACGCAAAATATCTCAGACAGCACTAATACAATTTTTAATAATGGAAGGAAATGAGTCATTGTTACACTTTTGTTACACATTTTAAAATCTAGCTTGTTTGGCTGAAGAGGTATGAGAGTGTTTATGTGGTTAGTTACTGAGTGGTCGCAATGGGGATGACATCACTCATTGGGCACAACATGTGTTAATGTTGTCTTGTTTATTCTGCTGGCCATTCATTTAGTGATTAGTCATTCGAGTAGGCCTGGCTCTGGTGCTGTAGGACTGAATGCTAAATTATAACAAAAGCCCATCGGGGGCCATGTGTAGAGTATTACAGCCTTAAGGTACGTAATTCATTATTGTGGGATATTGAAGCTGCATTAAGTATCTCATTGTCAAGCCAAAACACAAATACTATAATGCATTCAATTATTGAGCATTTATGGAAATATATGATTTATATTCAAGCAGGAAGGTCAAACTTGATGCTCACGCTTTTTATTCTCACACAAAGTTTATTTTTAGCTGCAGGTGATGTGTGGTTTTTCTTTGCTTGTGAAGTGTCCTCTGGCAATAATTGTTAACTTCTTTTGCTCACATCACAAATTTCCTTCTAACCTGCTACATAAACACTTGGTTAAAATTAGCTGATTCAGGCCTTCTGGAGATGGATTGACTGCCTGATGATAATCTGAATTTCTGCATATATGAATGTTGTAATTGCAGATGCACCTCGCTGCTCATAAATTACAACTGATGGAAGTGTGGCGTGGGGGACAGCTCTGCGCATAATGAGGCACAGTGGCATAGGTATCATTTAATTAAAAAGTGTTGTGACAAAGGACGCATGTATCCAAACAGTCAAGCTTAACTCAGGCAGAGAAGTTGAAGATGGATGGTGAGTAAACTCAGCAGATGTTTTCGAGGAAAATGCATAAAAAGCTGTGGTGTAGAGAGAAAAACATCATGTGTTCTTTGTATCCACCACGGTAGTAAATCAAATGAATCTCACATTGATAAACATTAGTGGTATGTTGATCACCATGAGAGTATTGTTCATTGAACTACTCTTTCGATATGAACTAGTAGTAACGAGTCGTCTCAGAGAGTAATCCGTTCTTTTTGTCCGTGCCTTGCTGAGCTATGCAGGCTCAGTAATGGACAGAAAAAAATTATGAATGACAAAAAAAAAGTGTGGTCAATGGAGGAACGGAGGTCAATGATGTGTTTCTTTTGCAATTCAAGCTAAATGAAGTGCTCGACAATGCAGTAGATAGAGGCACAGATCAATGCGATCAATACATGCTTTGTATAAACGCTGTGTCTGTTTCTTATGGCATATTGAAGAAAAAAGTCACCATTGCATTGCAGAAGCATCTTTGGTCGTGTAAATTCCAGCTGTTTGGGTATAAAGGTTAAAGCTGCACTAGTAAACATCGCACATTAATGGCTCCAAAATGGCAACATGAAGTTGGAAAGTACAGACCCAACATATCCTATAAGACTTTACTGGCCTGACTCAGTGGTGCTTTTACCAAAAGTAATTAAATGGACCAGAGAGACACAAAGATTTAACAGTGGTGAGTGCAGTTTCCTCTTGACGTAACGCTGCTCCTGCTGTTTAAGAGACAGTTTAATGCCTTGCTGTTTGCTTCTTCTTTGTCCCCGTCTGTCTGGTTTTGGGGCACAATTGAGATTGCTTTGTTGTGTTATGTGTTATTGTTGTACTGCTTCGCTATCATTTGTCCAACTTAAGGGTTCAACTGAACACCGCTGAAAAAGAGAATACATGTTAAGTCACGCTACACCGACTAAGTTTAATTTCTGTCTTTTCCTGTATTATAGGGAAGACTGCTGAGCCTATTGCCAGTTCAGGTTTTTATATTTACAGAATAGTGAATATAGCAATGACCCCAGGGGTACCGGAGCCCCCAGGAGGTGTAAGTAAAGCGACTAAGTGCGACAGGAATGAAGGAGCTGTGGGGACAGGTTCCTCCTGAGGGGTTGACAAATGCTATTGCTGACAGATCGAGAGAATGATTATTCAGAGCTTTGGAGATGAACTAGTGCTTGTGTTAGCCGGCTCCCCTAGCGGCGCAATCACTCCCAATCACACCTCCATAAATCACGCACACATAACCTGGCACAGTGTGAAAACAGCACCATTGAGCAAAGTTGGTCATGCCGATGAAAGAGTGGTTATCATGAAAGAGGGCCATCCGTTGACTACAACAGCAGTGTACTGCTAAACATTGACATTGACATTGCTCATATCTCATTTTTCTGAAGGGCTTTTCATGTCTGTGTTAGGGTGTAGCCGATAGATATTATTTGGTCTCGTCAGCTTTGACTGAATTGAGAATGTCTCTTTAAGCACAGTATGGTGCAGGAATGCTGGAAGTGGAGGAACAACTGCACTTTTTTGAAATGTGAGTGACATCTACTGTCTAATGTGTCTAATTAAAAGGTTTCCATATATGTAGATGTTTTCAAAGCTGTGAGTGATCTTTCATAGCGCTTCTCCCTTCTGACAGTCTTTGAGTTTATAAACAAATAGCCAGGCAGCTCAAATCATCTTAAGCCAGAGCTAAAACTATCAATTCAATCTCAAACAAAATCATGTAAGTTCAGTTTTGTACAACATGCTGTAGCCTAAATATACATGTTAAATACAAAACAATGAATGCAGGGTAGTCAATGACACATACTGTAGCAAGAATCTGAACAAATATTCTGCTTAAAATGCACATTTATTGGTGAACGTCCACTTTTGGCAATGCATACTTGCACCTTAAACAAGTTAAATGAACTATTGCATTAAAAATGTTTCATACCCAACCTCAGCTGCTCTAGTTTGAGCATGCACCATTTCTATTTTCAGATATATTTGTTAGGCCTCATGTTTTATAGAGCTCATTTTCAAGGTAGCATGTGTAAAATAGCCAGCCTTCATTTACAAACGGCCTTTCGTTTAGGAAGGCTAATGTTATGAAATATGTTTTGCCTATGCTTTGACCTCCTAATAGAGCCCATAAAGCAACAGATTTAGCTCAGTAATTATCAGTCTGCATTCAGTGCTGCGGTCATAGACAGCGCTGTCAGAGCCGGCAACTCTGAGTAAGGACAGTGTAACAACTATAACAGTGTAGTAACAGTGTAACTATGGCCCCTTACGTAAGGGACACCCACCAATCCCAAATCATTTTGGTGTGTCTCAGATAAAGCTTTAATGTGACTTTCTCTACATCATTGTGTGTTCTTGTCCTCTGTTAATACTGGTAAAATTCAACATCCTGTAAAAGACAAATAACATAATTGCTCACAATCACAAGTAGGTCACATTTTCTACTACATATCCATGGGATCTGGATTGGAAGTTAAATAAAAAAGACTCTTTTTACTGTGTTTATGCCAAATATGTATGTCAAACATGAAAAGGTCTCATCTTGGATACCTTTAGTTACAGTGTGACTAAAGACAAAGGAATGGTAATATGACAATGATCAGTTTGCACCACACATAACATACAGTTTGCATCTGCTGGAATTCCCTCAATATGTTCTGCTCTGTGTCAGAAAAAGATGCTCATTTTTTTGTTATTGCGCCTCTATGTCTTACCTAGATCCTGAAACTAAACCAATGGAAAAATTATTTATCTCCTTTCAGGTAGAAATAAAATCTCTTTGTAAATTAAAGTAATAAAATGTAATGATTAAAGACTGACATTTTCATTGGTGTGTTCAGTTTCCTGTATTGTACCTGCTTTAAAAATCAAAGTGACTCCAAGACAAAAAGATCATATGAACCTAATGACGTTAGTTACACTGTAGGCCCCCATTAATATTGCCAAGACGAATAAAGTTAATGATGTGCTTCGATGAACTGTGAAACAATTCAGCAGTTTGAAATATTGCCCCCTTAAGCAGAAAGCAACAGCTTCAAAGCAGCGTTGTCATGCCGATGGTTGGCAACGGAGTGTTAACAAATGATTTCTCTGGCACGAAAGGCATAAAACTGTTTCAGCGAGTTGACGTTCGAAGGCAATTTAGGAAGCAGTAGGATCTTATTATTACATCAATTTAATTCCAATTAGAAGAAATGAATCACATTATCCTTTTCATAGCATGTGGCAAAATAACTGGATGAGAAGTGAACGTGATTGACGTAGATAACCACATCATATCAGGAAATTGATTTATGTCTGCCTCTTTTGAAAACGAGGACAAAAGGTCAAACATTTAATGAACAGGGCACAAATCAATTTTTGGATTGGGTTGTATGAATCCCAAATTAATTTTATAAAACGGCCTTGTAATTAGCCTTTTTAATAGCCTTAATCTCATATACTCCTGCAAATATTAACACAGCGCAATCACTATATCAGTATATTCAGGTATACATTTGAGAACATATTGAAATCAAGAAAATAGACCTGGAACCAAGTCTTCAACAAAATGGTCATTATTATTCAACAGGTGCTCCAGGCACCACAGGAATCCACTACATAAATGAATTACAGCAACCAAAGAAACAGTTCAGTTGGGAGTTGCCTACACATGACAACAAGCTCTCAGTGAAGTTTTAATTTCCAAATTTATATTCTTATTAAACAGTCCAGGGACATCAGCCTCTCGTTAACCAAACTGTGTTATCCTGCAGTGTGTTCAGTATTGGGACTGAGAGTTATTTTCATGAGACTGAACGTCAGCTTTTGTTATATCTTTTACAACAGAAGGAAGTGAACTGAGCAATGTGTGTAGGAACAGTCTGATAGCTATTCACAGCAATATTTAGTACACAGTCTTTCAGACACTTTTCCTATATTTGTCATCCATCCATCCATCCATCCATCCATCAATTATCTACACTTAGTGTAGTTTAACTAACTAAGAAGTTTAAGTTGAAACTGAACACTTTTTTTATAACAGTTATATCCAAAATCTACCTTTTGTCAATCATATCGTCACCGTCTGTAGACCTGAATGTGGCTGAATAATGAAAAGTTTACAGTTCTTCACATAAATAGAGACTGTGGTCACCTTGGATTCATCTAAGTAATAAATTTTAAGCTACAATTTGACGCCGTTGCAAGTTTTCTCAGTGGGAAAAAGGTATAAGCAATTTTGTTCCCTCTCTGACCACAGAGTACTTCTACTTCCCGCTGTTTGTCACTCAGAGGTCCGAAATAACTGTGCTTTTGCCACACATGCCTTGATGTTATTAAGTAGTGACTGCCAAGCGCAGTTCTGTTTCACGCTGCAGAAATCAAACCACATCATCACTCCGATAGGATGGTGAATACCTGAAAAGGAAGTTGCTACGCTCTTTCATAACATAACTGTGAGTAAAATGTATCAGAAATGTAACATTTCCATTAAGAGTGAAAACAGGATCATAATGTTCACATAATTCGAATCCACAGTATCTATGTTTCAGAGTTTCTTATATAAAATCTAAAGCAGAGATTTGATAAGTATTAAGTTTTTGTCTAGGTTTTTGAACTGCGCTCTTCGCAAACAGATGATCAGGCATCGACTAAATCACCTGTCAGAATTTGTCATATATGAAATTAAGCACATGTTTGCCAGTTGAACTTTGGTGTTGTTAGCAGTTCCTAAGGCTGTCATACAAAAATACATTTCTGTTTCTGTTTTGGTTGTTGTTCTGTTCACTGAAAATTATTTGATTAACGGCAGCATTATTTTGAGTTTCTTCTCTTTTGTAGACAAAAATGTTGCTGAAATTCCTTTTAAGACAACCTACGCCTTATTGCATTTAATTATTTCAGCCAGCAATGGAAATTGTACTTCAGGATAACTCATGTTCTCAGGGTCCTGAGAGTAAAGAGTCAGACCACACCAACATGTATTTGGTTGGTTTGGGTTATTTTAAATGAAAATCAATATTTTTGTTCAAAAATATCTTTAAAAACCTTCCTTGCACATTGTTTCATCTTTTCAGGCAAGATGCTTTCACTGTTAAAGAGATTCAATTAAAGCCAGATTTAAAGAGTTCTCAAAATGTTGCAGTTCAGCAAAGTAAGCCATATCTTACAATAATACCTGACCGAACAGCAACTGTGGTTGCACAGGTGGCCATGTCTTACATAGCCTAAGATATTGATCAGTAGCGGAGCGTGAACCTAAGTTAATCTAGTCCTTTGTGACTTGGAAACTAACTAAAAAAATGTCCTCTCGTGGTTTGATTACTTTGTGTTGGTTTGTCCTTTTCTTCCTCTGTTCATGAATAAAGCAATCATGGAGGTTAAGTGAATGGCCTTGAATTGTGCTTGATTGCAAGCTACCAGATAGCTGCAATTTAAATCATTTTTTCCCCTAAAGCTTCAGGTTTTAATGAAAATGCCCTTTCTGTGTGTCTTTCCTTGGTTGCAGGCCAGTGGGGTCAGTGTATCGGTGAGGAATGTGGTTCAGGCGGTGTTCAGACAAGGACAATATGGTGTGTCCACATGGAGGGCTGGACTACCCACCATTCCCACTGCCAGCACATGGACAAGCCAGAAAGCCAGCGGCACTGCTTTAAGGTCTGCGACTGGCACCAGGACCTCTTTGAATGGGAGGTGTCAGATTGGGGGGGGTGTGTTCTTGTCCCTTTCTTTTCCAATGAGCTTAAGCTGAGGACGGCTGAGTGCATTACAGCACAGCATGGCATCCAGAGGCGCAAAGTCCACTGTGTACGCACTTCAAACCTCACTACAGTCACCTCGAGGATATGCGATTTCTTTTTCCAGAAACCACCTGTGGAGCAGGCATGCCTCATCCCCTGCCCCCAGGACTGTGTAGTTTCAGACTTCACGTTCTGGTCAAGCTGCAGCAAAACCTGCGGCACTGGTCTGCAGCATCGGACTCGACATGTCCTGGCCACACCAATGTACGGAGGTGCCAACTGCCCCAACCTGACTGAGACCAGGACTTGTTCTAGTCATGTTGACTGCCCTGCTGGGGAGGGTGAGTACCAGTACAGCCTTAAAGTAGGGGCCTGGAGCGAGTGCCGACTACCCCATCACAAGGAGGCCCTGTTAAGTGGTAGGACCACAGTGGACTTCAGCACCAGTTCCAATGAGAACAACACAGTCACATCGCACACGCAGGGTTCTCACCACCACTCCCATCGCCGCCTCCACCACTATCATCCTCATGCGCACGACAAGTACCCTGTGTCATGGGAACTGGAGGTGGGATACCAGACACGACAGGTCCGCTGCACACGGAGCGACGGCAAGAATGCTATGCTGAGGTAAGCCAATCACAAGTGCTGCACCTTTCATACAGCAAGAACAAAAAAGGTGAACCTGCAATGATGGGAAATAAACACACACAGTGAAAGATTTCTTAAGGTCTAAGATAAGTCCAAGATTATAATGAAAGCAAGGTAGCTGTGTGAAAAAAGCTGGTTTGTAGTTGATCCGCGGAACAGACCTGTACAGATAACTGGATTTGTCTTACATTAATCTCCTTTTCCACTGTGGTAGCATATGAGGTGAGCTGTACAAAGTGCTCTGTAGCTGAATGTGGGTGGGTGTCAGGTGAAATAGCCCTAATGTAGTTGATTGTTTTTATGGTTCTTCCATACGTATATTTCTTTATTTCACCATGACAGGATCATGATCAATACTCATCCCCCTCAAGATCCCAGTGGGTCTTTTTCTTCATGTGGAGGTGTATTCAGTGAAACAAAAAGGGTTTTATTGATGGTGGTTATTTATTCAATTATAACTAGATTATGTGAGAGCTGGTGTTGTTGCGCCTGCATATTATCATGGTGGTGAGGCAGTATTGTGGGAAATGTCAAGTGCTGCTCCCCTCGTGTCCCTGCTGTTTGAGTTAACCCTGGTATTTGGATGTGATAAGAATGGATTTTTATGCACATGCAGACATGCACACACAGAAACACACACATTCATACCTACACGTAAAGAAATAAACAACATTCAGTCTTCAGTCATTCAAGTCATTGCATGTATATTATATTGACTAAATGCCACTACACCATCTACTTAGTGTAAAGTGACACTATTAGCTGACTGATTAAATCAATTGTTGCTATGCTATTATCCCTGACGAGGCAGGTTCACTGGCTTTATGGCTCGAGTGTGAAGGGATCATTTACAGTACAGTGCTTGATAAGCCTGGTATTTACTTAGAAGTGGGAATGGAGCTTTTGAATATGCATTTCCCACCCGAGTTCTGCCTCATTCTGTATTTCTAATTAGAGCCTAATTACAAAGTAAAATTCTAAAATGAGCATTGTATTCACATCTTAACAACCTAACTAATTAAATTGTCCAAATTAAACAATGGAAGCTGAAATTACATGACTAATACACTTGTTTCATACTTTTAAGTGAGCATATCAGCTTTTTGTACCATTTCTGTAAAGGCAGACTTTATGTCTGAGACCTGTGTTATTATGATATATAATAGCTTTGAATATTGTCATGTAGAAGCGAAAGCTGCAAAGGACATTTTTGATATCAACTAGTAGATTCTCCAAGCAGATGGTGTTTCTTACAGTTTATGTATTGTTTGCTTCATAAAAGTCCACCAATCTATTTAAATCCCAACCACACCTAACATTTCTTATTCTTCTGTTTTGTTCTCTCCCACTCTTTATATAACAACTCAAACTGTGAAGGGGTTACAAAGATGTTACGTTATGAAATATAGTTTCTTTTGATTGATTGATTTGACACAATTGTAGTATTTTCTTCTTTAACTTATTTTTTCCCTCTCAATGTGAAGTCTCTGTACAAAGGACAACTCCCCCCTGACCTTCCAGGCATGTGTGATGCCCAAAGACTGTCAGACATCTGATTGGTCATTGTGGAGTCCCTGCTCTAAGACCTGCCGGTCCACTGACCTGTCTCCTGGTTACCGCCTCCGGTCACGGATCATGACGCAGATCCCAGTTGGAGGGGGGAAGCGATGTCCTGCCCTTGAGGAAAAAGAAGCTTGCAACATCATAGGAGATTTACTTCCAAACTGCCCCAGGTAACAGTGATGGTTATCATGTCCGGAAGACCTCACAATCCTCAGAAACAAAAGCTCAGTTCACGCACAATCTCCTGATGCAGCTGTTTATGCATAAAACGCCAAAGTCTGAAAGCAAATAATGATTTTTAATTTTGTTATTCTTTTCATCTGAATGATTATTAGAGAAAGCCTCAAAACTGCAAATATTCATGATTTCATTATTGAATTATTTTGTGCATATTTTTTGGCATTACCTCAATTACAACTGCAACAAGCACATGTACTGTGGGGAGTTCTGACCCAATGGACACGACATGGATGACAAACAGTGTTTGACAGAACCTCATTGTTGTAGGAGTGTTTGAGTTAAGATAGGCTTTGGCTAATATTACATGCCGTAAACAAAGTATTCAATAGAGAATTATTTTCCCTGCTGGTAGGTTTTGTTTTATTTGCTAAATCTACACAGAGTGCCTGAGAGCAAAGGATTTACATGATTAGGGAAAACTCATTACGTAAATTAAGCATTTGATAGATTACTACAGGCTGTTGTTCTGGTAAACTCCTCCAATATTATTGCTTTCTGCACCACTGCATTTTTCATAGTTGAAACCAAACATTTGTTTTGAAGTTTTGAAATCAAAATAATCATGCCTCCCTCCTCCTGACATAGTGTGAAAGAGGCTATTGTCAGAGACTGCTCTCACTGATTAGTCTCTTGCTTTGTGAGGCTTTTCTGAAACAAATGCCACTGATGTGTGTATACTGACACTTTATCATTTTTAAACACATTTATAAATTGTTTCTGAATGAGTTGCAGCTTTCATTTCTGAAAATACACTAACATGATACTCATATATGCACCCTAACACTTATCAAAAAGTGACTCCAGCTGTGACTCCATTTAACTGCTTGTGTTTGTGTGTCTGTGTGTGCTTTGCCAGGTATGTGTGGAGGAGCACTGACTGGGGCGAATGTCGCATCCTCCCCTTACTGAGCCAGCAGGACCGGCGGCTGGCAAACATCAGTATTCTGTGTGGAGGGGGGATCCAGACCAGGAAGACCTACTGTGTTCAAGTCCCTGATGACTCAGCACCACATCACAGGAAGGAGGGTAAGAAAAACTGCCTTTATCACACTTGACCCAGGGCTCGCTGAAAGCACATGGTGACTCAGGAGATACACAATAAATACATTTCAAGTAATAGTGAAAAGTGAAAGTTAGCAGCAGAGCATTAGCATATGTTGGTCATGAAAAAAAAATGAATTAAAGAACACTGTGTTGCTGTAGCCAGAGCATGTATATTCAAGTCAAAAGTAGAAAATAAGGATCATTGTCTTATTCAGACTGTATTATTGAGCTGCAGTATATGGTAGCTAAGGCTTTGAAGAACTGAGACTGACTACTCTGCATGTGAAACAGCTCATTTTACATCTAAAGGTATAATGGTCTTTCATTTCAAGGACATTTTGGTGCAGCACAGTATTTTTTTCTTTTACCTCAGTTTCATATAGAATCGTAATAAACACATTTCATGTTGAGAGCCAGTAAACCCCAGAGCAGCATGAATACAGACTGCTAGCAGTTTTAATGAAGATGCCCTCACTTATATTATACAGAAAAACAAGTATAGCTGCATGAAGTTAAAAACAGCTGGTTAGCTTAATTTAGCACAAAGACAAAAAAGGTGGAAACAGCTAACCTGTCTCTATCCGACAGTAAAACAAATCTGCCTAATAGCACCTCTTAAGCTCTCTAATTAACACATTATATCTCTTCTATTTAATCCATATAAAATTGAAATGTAGGGGGTAATGTGCTGTATTATTTCCTGGAGTCTTGACATCACAGAGGGGTTGCCAGTGAACCAGTGGAGACACCAGGTTGTGACTGTGCTGGGCCAAGAAATCTATTGCCATGCTAGCTTTCTCGTGAGGCAGTAATGTTCACACCAGCAAATAATACACTCAAGACCAAATTACTCTCATGAGCCCAGCAGCTTTGAAGCCATCGATGTGTGCGTGGGTGCATAAGAGGCACTGTGAATGTCTTTGTCCTGTTCAGGTTGAAAAGAGCTATATTAAGAAACACACCATTGACTGTGAAAAATGGACAGACACTTTCACTGTTCTTAGATCCTCATCCTGAGAATAAAACCAAATGAGTGCTTGTTGGAGGATGATTATGTTTTACAGAGAAGGTAAATAAAATGTACCTTTAATTTAACAGTAATTCTTATTATATTAGAACAACTACACCTTATTGTTTTTATATACTACTACTACTACTAATAATAATAATATTAATAATATGCTATTCCGCTGTACTATAGTATAAAATATCAGTATATTGTTATATTACTACATCTCACTTCATACTCTATTA
>JAVQJD010063153.1:0-27205 GCA_036023655.1 Nannoperca australis | reverse complement strand
TCTATCTATCTATCTATCTATCTATCTATCTATCTATCTATCTATCTATCTATCTATCTATCTATCTATCTATCTATCTATCTATCTATCTATCGCAACTTCAACTTCAACTTCAACTCAAAAGGGAAACTTGCAGTTTCTTGAAGGCTGCAACACCTAAAGTGTATCTTGTGATGGGCAAGATTGAGTTGAGTTGTTTTGTAATGAGATGTGGGACATTTCTTTTATCACCGACTTTTTCTCCCTCTGATTTGTCTATTTTTGTGGAATCTTTTTCCAGAATGACATTTGATAACTTCTAGACAATAGGGGGCATGCAGGGCTAGATAGTGGTAGAGTATGTATGTTTCCTGAATGTCTAAAAAAGAAGAAAATAAAGTCAAAAAAGAACAAAATGTGGGATGGGAAAAGGAGGCATGTTGCAAATAGCAGTTAGCTTTTTTTCTTATACAATATCAAGTGTTTTTCTTCCATTTAAAAGATAGAGCTAGACTTTGTATGGATTTCAAATGTGTAGTGGTTGAGGGTGGAGGGGAGGTTTGGCCTTAGCTGGATGGAAAACGTCAAGAGGAGTTTGATGAGGTGGCTGAAGGGGAGCATTGGCTGGTAGGAGGAACCGCCTGCAAAGAAAACCTGAATGAAATTGACTGATGAAGCCAGAAGGATTAACATACCAGATGACAACTGGAGGATGAAGAGAGATGACTCACTAACTTTGGATTTAGGAAAGATATGTGAGGAACCCACAACGTACATGTTTACCCTTGCTGAGAAATGAATCTCCTTCTGGATAAGATAACCACTAAAATGAAGAAATCTTTATCACATGAATTACAAAAAAATTGAAAGACGAGGATGAAATAAATGGCTATTATCAAAAAGTACAGCATATAGCACCTAAACATACAGTTTCATAAAGTGTATTGTTCATGAGTACCTGGACATTTCCTCTAAGTACTGCAGAGAGAATACAGCCAGTCTTAAAATTGGAGTCTAATGATGTTATTTCATATGAAAAGCACAGCAACAAAAAAAGCAATTTCCCCAATTTTCTGTTTCTTTCACCTCTGGATTTCAGGTTTTATCTCTGGGGATGAATGCAGATTTGAAAGTGCTTGAATATTAGCATGTTTTTACTAATCTGGTCCCATTTTATAAAATGGTTTTTAAAGCCTGAGCAAAGCAGGGATACATAGCAGAGGAAGGAGGGTAAGGGAAAAGAAAAACAAGCTTTGCAGATTTAAAACATGCTCAAAGAAATTTTATGAACAGTACTGCAGAGGGAATTCTTAATACAGACACAGGATTTCAGGAGTCATGTGAAAACAGGTTTGAGGGAGAACAAAGATGTTGAATTGGTCCATGCAGGTGACCTGGTGTTTCCTATTGGCAACAGCTAATTGAGCAACAGCAGTGGACGTAACACAGCATGTCTTGTTTTATCATCGTCTGCAGCTACAAATGCCTCAGGGTATTGTTTTTTTTCAGGGAGTGAATATGGCAAAAGATAAAAAGCCCGCCACAATTTCTTTTAAATCTGATTCAAATGAATCCAAACAGATGCCTTATATGGAAGTAATATATGAAAATGTAGTTTGGAATATTAAACAAGTCTAAGAGTCTAAAGTCCTGGTAGCAGCTCTGTGGAGCTGTACTTATGTACAGCGGTGCTTTGCTCACACTGACAATGCTAACAAGCTAATGTTTAGCAGATACGATGTCCACACAATGTGTCCACCTAATTAGCACTAAATACAAAGCACAGGTGATCGCTGGAGGGATTGTGATAAGTTTTGCAGATATTTGGTCATAGATCAAAGTATGAAGGAAAGTTGGCCAGAGTTATTAGAATTCATCCTGAGAGGAACATGAATATCTGCACCTTTACAGCAATCCACCCAACAGTTGAGACATTAAATTCACGGTGACACTACTAGAAAAGTCAGAGGATCACCAGAGTCACTGGGCTAACCCGTCAAAGCGAATTTTCACTTTCTGGAAATTGAACCACTAAAAAACATGAAGGACTGTGAGACTTAATTCCATCAGCTGGTCAACAGATTGACCAACCAATTAACTGCAGCACACCAGAGAGAGATTAACCTCAGACCAGCACTGCATCACTATCTCAGACAATGAATTGAACAAAACTCAATATCTTCTTTCTGGAAAACTGAATTACAAACACAAGGAAAAGTGAATATCTATCTGATTCAAAGCCACAAATAGAAACTGGTAGCTATATCTCTCTTCACTACAGAGACAGATGGTTGTGATCATTAATATAGCCAGAATCACCACAGTCAAAATACAGAGAAGGGACAAACAAGTCCAGGTTACCAAAGGAGGAAAGACTACAGGCAGGTTTGAAAGGCCAATGATGGGCGAAAGACAGAAGTGTGAGAAATTATTAACATGTGAACAAATGTTTGCTCAATAATCTGTAATTTTGGAATAAAGAAAACAAGACAGTTTATTAGATTAACATCACTGAAAGAACTGAGGGACTGCTAATGCTAAAACGAATTCCTATAATCAACATAATAAAGGCAAGTTGTTACATCTTGATCTTTATCAAACATACTTTTGTCTTGTTTGAGCACAGTTTATTTTTTATTCAGTGATTTACAGCCACTCCATCATATCGTGTACTATTTAGATTAGAATTTGAAATGAGAGGAGGGATTAAAGTTGATTATTACTGTTTATTTGTGTAATGTGCACTACCGATCTCCCTGGTGTGGAAAACACACACACACACACACACACACACACAGAAGTAACATGTTGAAGCATTTGATTTTGTTTTTAATGAATTCCAATATCATTTAAAATGATCCACCAGGACCATTCATGTACCACAGCTGCCAATAACGTGTATTGAATTGCATTACACTGAATCGACAGTGAATGGGAAATGAAAGTGAAAGAGAGACAGAGAGACAACCAGGGGCTGATGAGAGACAGTTTTTCCCCCCTCCACTAGGCCGAAGTGCTTAATCTGCCTGTCAGTATGACTTTTGGGGACATTGATTCCCTCTCCTACACAAATCTGAAATTGATCTCATTAATCTCCTACACATATATTCACAAAACACAGCAGAGCGAGACGTTTAATTAACTGCATTTTGCGCTGAACAAACTAGAAACTGCCGTCATCTGTGAGAATTTGTACAACATCGGGTGACAAGAAGAACATTCCTCTGACGAGACTTTCCCTTTCAAGTCACCCGTCTCGTTTGCATCGAGAATGTGTCACAAAAGCTTCCAAGATGAACCAAAGCTGTGGTTATATTAGTTCCATCCAATCATGCTGGGAATGTGTCAACCAGCAAGCCTCGATTGTTTTTTATAAATAGTCACTCATCACTTTAAAAAGTTCATGAACTCCAACTCATGAACTCAATTACTGTAGCCATAACCTAAAATAAAAAGCTTGACTAGAGGGATTTAGATAACCATTCAAGATAGAAAATAACCTCACATACAAGGGGAAAAAACCCCAACAAAACTAACTCACAGTTGATCGTTAGCTAAGCCCCACCCCTAATAGTGGGTTTTATTTGACAGTTTTTTGCTTGCTTCATTTAACACACTTACTATTCTATATACTATTGTATTCTGTATGGCAAAAAATAATCAAATACAAATACAGATTTAATAGTGTTAGCTAAAAGTCTAGTACCCCTCGACCTGCGTTTTTCTTTGCCATTTCCAGCTGAGTCATAAAAAAACCCAAAAGGTTCACTGCCTCAATGCATCTTCACCAGTTGATAATCCATATAGGATTGCTTAGTTTGTCCAAGAAAATTATAAGTCTGATAAGGAAAAATGTAAAATCAGGCTAATTAGACTAATAGTAATTTTGTTCTAACAAACAATTTATTTCGTGTCTGGTTAGCTTATATACTTGTTGATATTTTCAAACAGTATGTTTTTCATTTTTTGCATTAACAGTAAATGCTTTTAGGGACTAACTGAGGTGGTCAGCAAACAACATGATCTCGTGCAACGTTGGCTGTAGTTGCTGGAGTGTACACTTCCCAAAGTCCAATAAAGAGCAGAACAAAGCTGCTAATGTTCTCCTAACCTGCCATAGCATCCAGGACAGGCTTCCACGTAGTAGGGAAATAATACACAGCTAGTCACGAACGATCATGAGTGTTTATTTTAACATAATATGCAAACTAATACCTCATAAACTTGTGTAGTTTGTTATGATATGCTCCTTGGGTTTAAAAGTAAAGTGCAGTTTCTACTATAGGTAAGCTAGCGATTGGAGCAGACAAACACACAGTTTAATCTACTACACTGGTAGGGGTTGAGCAAACAGTCAATTGAGCGAGGAGGTCACTTTTGATTTTCCTCTTCTTTCTTTCTACCATAAAAGTAATTCCACATTTTAAAACGAGCCCATTCCTGCTTGCTAATCTGTTTTTACTTTCTTTTTCTATGCAGGAAGATAGCTTCTTCATGGAGTCTGATGAGTGTAGGTCACAGCAGCCACCTTCCCGTATTGAGAAGGGATAAAAGATTATGAGCTAGAGAAATTATAGCACCTTGAAAAAACTGGGGGAAAAGCTTAATCTCTATTATTTCCAGGATTAGTCTCTGGGTGACTCAACATCCCAGCAATCACAGAGGGGAAGAAAATGGCATCTTTTCATGAGGGGTGGAAAAAAGGGTTGAGGGGGGATGAGAGGCTTTCATAGCGTCGAATCAGAGCGAAAGCATCAGAAGAAAGGCTGCTTTGGCTCTTCTCATGGTGAATGCATTTCCCGGGATCATCTGTCTGAGCCAGGCTGGCGGTCTTCAGTCTGAACCAACATGGCGGTGTGGAGGAACGCTCTCATTTCTGACATCTACCATCATCCCCTGATGAGCTTCCTCTGTTTGGTGGTAATGCATTAACAAGTGAATTAGAGCTTCTTCATTTCACTGAATTTAATGAAAAGAGCATTAAAAATAGTTTGCTGTAATATTGCCAACAAAGTATATTGAATGAATTACATTCCTCTGGAGGTTTTAAGCACAGGAGCAAATTCAGTCAGAGGGACGGACACCAGAGACATTGTGGTGTTAGCGTAATTTATAACAAGATGGAAAACTGGAGGAAAATACAGATTATTTTACATGAATGTAGATGATATACATATATTAGAGCTCTCTAAGCCCAGACTCTTTTTGGTTTTGGCTCATGCTTGGTTTTTCTTGTTGCATTCATTTTATTTAATTACAAAATTGCCAAATTAGGAAATGTTTTTACTGGTCAGCGAGAATATGGTTTCTAGTAATTTGGTTTGGTTTTGTTGTGCTTAAAAAAAATAAGCTGCTCGAAAAGTTTTTTTTGCATTGAATGTTACTATATTGTGCTGTGATAATGCTTCTATATTGTGTTGAGCAACACTCATCCAAGGATTGGGATAGGTTTGGAAAAAGGGGGTGGATTGACTCTGTTTGTTTTCTGTAAAATAAAAATAAATACATGAAATTAACATAAGTAACATTTGAATGTCATGCATTCTTCACCTGATGTCCTAATATATCTTGTGATCTAAAGTATAGAAACTAAAGTCAACTGATGGCTTTAATGTCACCGTAAAGAGTTATTTAAGAAATTAAATTTCTATTTTTAATGAAAAGTCACAGTTATAGTGTGGCTTTAACAGGCTTATCAGGTCTGTGTTTTGGGGGTTTTGTATGTCCTCCCTTTTGGAAACCACAAATCTGTTAATGTGAGTTAATATAATATCTGGTGTTGACATCAGGGCAACTACACATCATAAATCTAAATCTGGGTCGATAATATAATTTTTACAATCTGTTGAACTGGTTGACGAGACGTTACATTTTACTACTCAGACTTAATATTTTATGTTCATAAAAACTTAAATCATATAAGACATAATGAGTATTCTGGGCACTTGGAATATTCCCGCTGATAATATATTTAGTGTCATTACCATCAAAACATTAGAAAACATATTCAATTAACAGAACTCCCCACCATGTAAGAATTAATTTAATATACTTTTATGATGGCTGCCATGTATATTACAAGTTGAGCTGTTTCCATTGGCCTAAGGGAGCTGCTTCGACACATGACATACAGCCACTAACACAGAGTGTATTTTATTGGTGCAGATCTGAAAATTCCCCATTGTCTATCTTTAACTAACAGTAATCTTTCTATTTGCAGAATAGCAAGCAGTGATAAAAAATTGTTTAATCAGGATTAAGTAGTGAGGAATGTGGAACTGAAATACTAAAAAGTCACCTCTTCTGACAGGGTTTTGCTGTTAAGCCTGCAAAACACATTGTCAAATAATGAAAATTGAAGGGTATGTTTTCCACTCCATTATAGCATGAAGCACACAACGTTCTGAGTCATAAAACAGAAGTGGTTAGTGCACTGCGCTTTAGCAATAATGATGATGCCATTCATTGCTTACACAACAGGCAGAGAACGAGGCATTTATAATAAGCTCTGGAGGATGAATTAGCATCCATTAAAGCTGCCATCGACAGCTCCGCTTAGCTCCCTCCACTGGAAACAGAACGATGGAGAGTGAAGGCCTAATTTCCATTATGGCTTAAAATGCTGCTCCCGCCTTGCTTTGTGTGGTCTTTAAATAAATCATCTTTATTGTGACAAAGTCGTTTAGGCCACGACTGGCGGCCAATAGGCAAATTCTCCTGCTGGCTGTCACTGTCTATTTAAACTCACACAGCCGCAGCTGGCAGAGCCAGCAGCTTCATGAGAATTTCTACCTGCAGGGCACCATCCAGCCCAGATCAGGCTCCCCGCGGGAATCTGTCCTACTTTCTACTGGAGCACAGTGGATGCCATTTTCACCCCAGGGTCCACAGACATCTATTGAATTTGTTCAAGGTGAAATCCAGGACTAGTGTCCTCTGGTCAAAGAAAAATCAGGGGATACTGTGATTACTCTGCAAAAGACAGAAGCTCCAGCAGTTTTAAATGTCCACACAGGAGATTTAAACAAAAAAAAAATCAAGAGTCAAAATTCATAATGTTTCCAGTCTTTTCATCCACACTGATGGCACAAAGCAGCAGATCAGCTAGTAAATGTAATGCATATATTTTTAAACACAACTTTACAGGAGGCTCGCTGAGACATTTTATTCACAGTATTTCCACAAGGATCCATATTTAATCTAATGTTAATACTGGCACCAAATTATATTCAATAACAGCCTTGTCTGGTACATTACGAAAGTAATTTTTTTGATATGTTCTGGTGAAGCATCATTTAAGTTACTCTCACTGTGATCTCCCATTCCCGTACCTTGTTTAGGTCACAAAGACTATGTCTTTTGAAAACAGGTAAACACAAAAATCGAATTTAATGCACATGATGTACTCTGATAAGTTTTTGCACAGTGGCCATAAAGGATAAACAAACACTAAGAGATAACGTTGATCTGCTGGGAAATGTGTGCAGCTCAGATAAAGCAGTATTTGTTGTGTTGTGTTTTGTTTCCTTTACCAACCCTCTGCCCTTCCACAGCGTTCTGCACGTCTGTATCAAGCACACATAAAATAAACTGCCACCATCTGCTTGAATTGAGATAAGAGTCCAATCAGACCTGCTGAATGGCAGTCAGCAGATGTGCAGCACGTACTTATTGATATTTAAAGTCTGTCGCAGCTTTATCCACCCCATGAACTTAGTAATTAGCAGCGTTCTGTCTTGATGCTCCTCTCTGGCTGTCTGTCTGCTGGAGTGAGTTTGAAGGATCGTACATTAGCAGCTTCAGAGATGAGAATCATAGCATCTCTGCTTACTGGTGCATCTCGAAAGATGTTTATCAGGGAAATCAGATTAAAGAAAACGCGCTAGCGTCAGCAAATTTATTACATAGGTCAGAAGGAGCCTGTTTGTTAAATGCCAAGATTGCCAAACCTGAAATGTTGGAGAATAATGCTGCAAAGTTAATTGACTGTTTGCTAAACCTCTCCCCGACGTTTTCCAATCATAGCTTAGCAACAGTGACTAGGCACGGCAGACTTTTTACACTTTCTCCACATGGTGAAGTGGTATGCATTTTGGTGTAGTAACAATGATATTCAGTATTTAAAACGTTTGGAGAATCGTCTTTATCTTTGACCTTTATCTATGACCTTTTCGTGTCTCTACATCCTCTCACGTGAGCTGCGAGCATTAGGATGTCAGATGTTAAGTAACCCAGCTTTACTTCTGAGGCAGAACGTTAGCTTATCATTAACTAACTATTTTAGTTTGTAGGGTTAAAGGTTATGTAAAAAAAAAAATAAAATAAAATAAAAATATATAACAACATATATATATATAGAACATCCACTGTGTAACGTTCATGTATGCCCACTGTGTGAAAGCCCGTCTTGGATGCAACACCATGCGTACTTAAATCCACCTAAAAAACGGATGAGGGGGGAAGCTATAAAGGAGACAGGGTTATGTCAAAATTACATAATGGTCTGGTTATCATAATATCACGACTACCTTACTCTATACTGCAACACAAGAACAAAACCATGATTTCTGCATTGATCATAACGTGGTGAAAATACTGATTTGTTTTGCCTGTGACATGTAGCTTTAGCCTTTAGCATATCATGAATATAACCATCAAGTGTATATTTAAGACCACTTTTACGGGTTTAAAAAAAACATTTTTAATAAGAAACATACTATATTTCAGTTGCTGACAGACAGTGATCTTTGAAACATCTTTTCCCATTGACACTTAAGAGGTGTGACACCTCTGTTCACTCAATGAAACGTTAGCAGAGAACATTTTGATCCTATTAATGGCATCATGTTGTTAAAACACCTTAAGGGAAATACCAAAGGCTGCGTGAGCTCACCTAATCGTGCACACATCTCGACAGTGTATTGCATAAATCCTAATAAAGAGTGCTTGAATTTGCAGTCAACATTTTTGGGCAATGTCATGTCTCCCGGCAGCTGCATATTTCAGCAGGTTTGCATTTTCTGCTTGATTTTCGAGGCACGTTGCCAGATTTGGAAGCACAATATTTTCATTCATGTCAGCATTTCAGCAAATACCAAAACGTGAATGCATTTTGCTGACGGAGTGTGTTGTTTGAGTGTGTGTGTGTGTGTGTATATCTTAAATTGAAGGATGTGCAACTTTTGAGCCATTTAAGAGTTTCTGTAACAATTGACCCCATTCATTTGTCACCACTTCAAAGATGGATTAATCCTTATGAAAACAGAAAATGTCCTCAGTCAGCCAGTCATGAACGATAGCCAGCAGGAGGCAGAAATACTGCAAAGCCAGCTTCATGCATGTCAAAGGTTAGAAATAGTCCTAGCTGTTCCACATCCAAGGAGCGGTTTCCGAGTAACAGTTGCACTTTTCCTCACAGTTTATGTGGACGGTGGGCTTCAGACAGAGGGAGAGCCACAGGGTAACAACTCCTGTTTGAAGGACACGGAAGGTGTACCAGTGCCAGTGTCCTCGAGAGTCCATTCCCCAAAGGTGGTGACACAGAAAATAACTGCTTCAACAGAACAAATTGTAATTTTGCCACAGAGCGCCGGATCCCATTTAGACCGACTGTTTTGTTTCTGAACTGGATTTCCTTTCTTCATATGACAGATGTAATACGGTAGCACTCTTCAGCTGTCTAGAAAAGGTACTGATTTACTTCTCATGATGTTCTTTCCTGGAATTTGAATGTGCTCGGTAAATGTGGCAATCTGCCCATTAGATTGTGATTATGTTCAAATTTAGGCCTGGTTGTGGCACAAGCAAAACAAACAAAAGGACCATAAACATGTATGTTTTCAAGATACTTGTCGTGAAGCATAGTATTCAGTGACAACGCTTCACAAAAGGTGAGGATGTCACTAAAATCATTTTTAGGGCATAGTGAATATCCGTATCAAATTTCACGACAATCTGACCAGCAGTCGTGGAAACATCCTCCTCTGGAACGACATCGAGGAATAACAATCCCTCCATGTGCACTACTACAATGTCAGATTGCAGGGAGGAAAAAAAATAATAACAGAACCAAAATAACCCACAACAAAAACAAATTATACAAGATATGTGAGCTATTAGGTTAGATATGTTATGGTTATAGGATTGCGATCGCAATAATAAATAGCAAGACTCAAAGAATATAATATTGCTATCTATATAGCACAAATTGCTTCACCTGTTCAGTGAGGGGGGTGGCTCACAGCACATAATTCAAAAAAACATATACAAGACAGAAACTATGCAAATAAATAACAAAATGAGATGTGTGAATAGCAATCAGCGTTTACAGTGCAGGCAACGTTCTCCAGTACTCTCCTAAATAGTGGAGGCAGGATTGGACAGGTAGCATTATACAGTCTGATGGCTGTTGACACAAAAGAGCCCCTCAAGACGCCCCATCTTGCACTTTGAGAGGATGGAGATGATTGTTTAGAGTTCAGTTGATCCTCCCTTCTGTTTTTAACTCCATTCTGTGCTGTCATCTTTATTGTATTTTTTACTAGTTCATTCATTCCTTAACTCTGATGCTGGCTCTTTAGCACACCGCTACAAGGAATAGGGCACAGGCCACAACAAGCATGTTAATTAGTCTGTTGCATGTACTGTACATTCCCACAGAATGCAAATTTCATTTTAGGGAGGCATAATTGCGTAGAAAGTCAATGTAGATGCAAGTGGAAGCGGCTCGATTATGCAAAGACGCGTCTGATTAAGTTAAAAATGTTTCAACTTGAGCAAATAAATGTTGCATATCTTTATGAATTTGCTTCATAAACTTTGAGACTGAAGGAAAAGGGAGAGGGACTGGAGGGAAATAACTAAAAGAACCAGAGTTTCTGGTGAGTTCTGAGATCAGTCAGAGGCTGAGCTGAACACAAACACAGTCTGTTGCTAACATGTCACAAAATGTTTTAATTGCTGCCACTGATACTACCATAACCACCCCCACCACCATACCCACATCCTCAAAACTAATTTAATTTCACTTATTCCTGGTCCTAATGACACAAACCGTTCTCCAAGTGACATTTTAATGACTTTGAGCGCTTACATTTTGGTCACTGCCAATTAAACCTCAAACCATGAAACCACTGTCATGGTGACTACGTGTCTGATGACATGGATCCAGGTATTAACCAGTTACCTGTATAACATCAGTGAGTGGTGCAGTTCCGCTGAAATTCTCAAATAAACGTAATAAGGTTTCAATAACTCATCAATCAAGTTGAAGGAGGAGAAAAAGGTCCCTTAGATTATGCAAGAACACAATACAATCATCTCTTGTCTACATTACTTCTACAGTGGCAAACTTGTCAGGTTTGATTTGCATCACCAGGTATTTGTAAGGCTGCACTGTTTTTACCTCTTCACCCTTAATGGTGACACATTAATAGTTTCTTGAGGCTGCATGAGCTCTTGGCAAATCCAGAATCAAATAGAAATCCATGGCATGTGTCTAAACCATTAAAATGACTTAATGTGGTTGGTCTTGGCATGCAGCTCCATAGCCAGGATACATTTGAAAAAAATGTGCCCTCATTTTGATGCATAATGTGAGTCACTCTCTACATTTACAACTAGAAGTTTCATGTGATTTTGAAGAGAAAATCATTGCATAAATATTCATCTCTTAACAGCTTTTGATGTTTTTAAAACTCACTATCAAAATGTGTATTTTACAGCTCACATACAGGATCAGTCAAACATACTCAACTCTGCGAGTGTGAGATGTACAGCACACCATATTAACTGAAAATAACTGAGCAAATATTTCCTGAAGATAAACTCCATCTCATTATGATCAATCAGATTTGACTGAAGTCACCAAGTATAAATGTTATGAGACCTAAAATCTAAGACTAATCATGCCAACGAAAATGATGTCTTCAGAACATGAAACAACTTGACTATATAAAAAATAGTGGCACTTAGTATGTCACACTCAAGTGTCTAGTGTAAAAGCACCATGGTGACTTTGATGTATGATGACATCACGTACATAGCCTCTATTGATCATTATTAACCACCAGTGAAATAAAATATGTGTGTGTAAACTTGCAATAATAAAATGTGGGGACAGTAATCTGCTAACACAGTCACACTGCGAGGACTGTCCTCCCATCTGGGGACGAACAATAGGTCCCCACTAGGGTTAATATTACAGTTTACGGCTGAAACTTGTTTTTTGATTAGGATTAGATTTAGATTAAGGTTTGAGTTGTGGTTCAGTATATAGAGCATGCATTGGATAGGGGTAAGCATTAAGAAAATGTAAGTCAATGCAATGTCCTCTTACTGTAAGTCAATGCAATGTCCTCTTAAGTGACAGAAACAAGTGTGTGTGTGTGTGTGTGTGTGTGTGTAAACTCCCACAGTTATTACCAGTCAGGCTAATCAGACTCACACTGTCAACACTCTACAGCGACTGATTGGGGCAGTCAGTCGCTGGCAGCATGGTTGAGGTAAAAGAGGGCACATTTTGAAGCAAGCCTCTACAGCTCCAGCCTAAGATTTGGAATAACACACACGAAATTAGAGAGGATGCCACATTTTTCCATTCAGATTGCTTGCATACTGTATTGAAATGAGTTCCTGAATATAAAAAAACAAAACATTGTGAATTAAGCGTGATGTCTTCAAATGCAAATACAGCAAGAAAGTGAAAGGAACATATTTCCCTACCATCAAAGGATGCTGTAAAAGAGGAATCTAGTTTTACATCGAAAGATGACAGAGAAAAGTGAATGTGTTCTGGTGGGTGGTGGATGGGCAGACACATTTGCCTTCAACGCTAAGGTTCAATTCACAATTCATGAAAAGATGTTAACAGTTATTTCTCTTGTTAACCTGACCCAAATTTAATGCTTACTTTTACAAAAAAAAATTGTAGATTGGACATATGTTTTGTTTGTAATCTAAGAAATCTGTTGTCTGTGTCTAATTTGTATCCGTTACATTACAATCTGTAGCAATCAGACAGTTTGTGTATTGTCACATATTTTAATTCTCGTTTAACAGTGGAATTCGGAGATCACATGATATGTTATGAGACTTTGGCCCCTATTTTAGTCGGGCAAGAGCCACAACAAACACAAAGTGTTAGGTCTTAGCCGTTTTAACAGTAAATTGGATAAACTATTAAAAATAATTTAAAATAGTTTGGTGTAGCAGTTTATACGATCACATCAATCCAATGCTATTTTATATAATACTATATATCATGTTGGAAATGGTTACATCATGGTTACATCTTAAAATGTGACATGGGGAAAAAACTAACAGTCAGGGTGCTGCTTGAGCAATTTGTTGCGCTGCCACAAAAATAGGGCACATACATACATACAAGTTGGTATATTCGCCAACACTGCACTAAATTTGCAAACTTGCACGCTCTACAATGACGACGAGGGTTTCAGATACGGCTGTGGCACAAATAAATTAAAATGCTCTCGCCGAGTCAAAGTACAGTAGTCTAATTAAATTTGTTCTGTAAGATAATCTGCACTATCTGTATTGCAATAAAGCCACACTGCGCCACACTCATTACCCTACAATTAGAATAATGAGTCTTTGACGCTGCTGGATAGTGAATTTGAGCCCCAACGGAAAAATTAATGGTCCCATCTAAACTGATGCATGAACTTGTCTCCTGAAACATTTTGCAAAACCTTTCCATAACATAACATGGAAACAATCTCTCTCTTCATCCCCACAGAGCACAAATGGTCTCATAGCTAATATGGTGGGTCAAAATATCACACTAGATTTGCCTGACTAAAAGGTTATGGCTTTCTAATAAAGACCAAGTGAGTAAATACTTAATATTACTTTATGCTTCTAAATGTTTTGATTTATAAGCTTAACTTAATAGTTCAAATATAGCCAATTAACTAACCAACATGGCTCTATAGGGAGAGGATTTGTATCTCAAGCCAGCCAAATAATTGAATATTGAACAAATAAATGTCCTACTGGTAACTAATGACTGAAACAATGTGTAAACATTGTCTGTATTTTACTTCTATGTCAGCCCAATGTTTAACCACTATAAGTTGATAAGTTTAGTCCGCTTTAAGTTTTCCAGAAATATTTCTGACTAGTAAAAGGGGGGAAAAGTGAGATTTGACAGGTTTTGGTAAAGACCTGAGGATAAACAAAGCACAGGCAGAACAATAACTGCACTTCCTAATTTCTTCCTAATCATTGAGGTAATTTGCAACCTGCAGTAGGTTATTTTAAACTGCTGACAACTATCATTTGCTTCAATTTAAAGCAATGCTGTGGTGTTTTTAACCTCTGATATATAGTAAATGATTTGTGTTTGTGGGTGGTAGAATGCATTGCAGGTTTTTTTTTATTTATGATAATGCACAGTAGGGCCTTGCACAAACACAAACGGGGGGAAGAGCTTTGTTTCACTGGTTTTAAAAGGGAAAGGAGAGGTTGTCACAACTCAAGCCAGCCTTCAAAATGAATTCTAATCGCAACCCATTTCCTGTATTTCCTTTTTAAATTAATATGTGCACATTTTCCAGCATTTGTTAGTTGACAGTAGAGAACAGAAAATACGTAGGAGGGGGAACACAGGGCTGATTACTCAACTCAAAACTAAAGGAGACACTGTGCCCTAAAGCTCTGGAATAAATCATTTTGCAATGTTATAATAAATACGTTTGTTAATGTTTTTAAGTCTTGGTTATAGGCTCAAATAAAAAAAAAAGGGTTTTGAACATTTGAACATGTTTATTGTTATCAATGTGCTTTCAATTCAAAAATAGTTTAACCATATTTCGACTAAATGTTTTTCGCTTTTACAGGTCCTGTGTTTTGATGTATTACCTGGTTAGCTTTATCATATCCGTTCTGTTTCATTTTCTACTTTATTATAGAGGGATCTGGAATCTTTTGAAAAGAGCTACACAAATGTCTTTACAAAAATCCCCAGCCACACTTGAACCAACCATGTGGCAATCACATCTTAAGCGTCTTACTCCACTGGACAAAGCTAATTTCCAATTGTGGTGCCGCTGTGCAACGCACCTCTAAACACAAAATTACCAAAACCAGTCAGCGTGTCGTACTGTAGGTGACTGCCATTTGCATCACTGACGTTGTGTGTATAAAGGTTTTATCCAATAACAGAACAACAACAGAATGCCAACAATACCACTGTAGCTCCTCCAGTTTCTGCTGTGTTACATATTATTTTAATCAAAAGACGTAGAGAAAGAATCTCAAAGATGAGAAATGTGTTCTTTATTCTAGGATTTTTACCCACCATTGCATCTCTTTCGTGTCATACTGAACAGAGAAGGAGATTTATATACATGGGGTGCCACTGCAGCCTCAAAACGGAGCTCTTGACGAGGGGTGGGGACAGCTGTAGCATGGCCACCAGGCAAACCTCTACACTTATCTCCTCTCCAACTGTTTTCCTTTGATCTCTCTAATCTGCCATTTAAAGAATAACACATCCAGAGCTGCCACACAGACACTTCTGAGTATTTCTATCCAGACACACACGGCACAGTGTGTATGTGTCTGTAAGCTATAGTATATCACAATATGCATATTTATATAGACACAATTTACACCTATGCTTTACGTTAAGAAATGACATTTCTTTCTCTTCCTCATCATGTAAATACTATATGAAGTTTTGCCTCAATGTTTTAAATTTAAAACTAACATTTATTTTTATGACCAATTAATCTCCTGATTAATTTCTTGATTAATCAATACATTTTTTTGTCTATTAAATGTCTATAGAAATAATGAAAACTGCACATCACAACTTCCCAGAGGGCGGAGGACAGCCCAAAAAAGCCAAGGATAATCAATTTAAAAAGATTTAAAACAGCAGAAAATGCTCACATTTAAGAAGCTGCCACCAGCTTTTGGCATTTTTGTTTGAAATACATTTATCATGACTGAAACGATTCAATTGACTAATCGTTTCAACTCTACGTATATCCATATAATACTCTTGTTTACTCTTTCATTTGCATCCATTGATCTAGAGGTCAAACTGCGAACCTCAGACTATCTACTTTGGCAAAACAAAAGTGGTTCTACATTTAAAAAGCCTAAATGCAATCAGCATTTTGCTTCCTTAGCTGAAGCAAACATAAACATTAATGACAAAAAATCCCCACACTGCCTTTATCTTTAACAGGCTCCAATTATACAAGCTAATCTGGGTATATTTCCCTGGGGAGGCAAAGACATAATTGCCAGGAATCTACACAGTGATATCAGCGCTGTTCTTGTGTGGCTTTAAAATGACTTGACACATCTGGGAGCGACAGTGTTGTATTGGTCTGAACTCCACACTTGGCTTCATCAAAAGGGGTCAATTAGAAAAACAAACAGGCCGGGGACTCGTTTTGGATGCAGAAGAAGGGAAAGAGGGCAGATGGTAGGCAGGAGACTGAGCCTGCCCTTGAGCAACGATGTAAAGTCCTTTTTGTAAATCAAACATCAGAGGAGTACTCACGTGCATTTAGGCTGACGGACGCACAAAAACACCACATCTCAAGACAAATAAAACCTGATAAAAACGCAGCCACTTGCAAGGCTATTGTTGCATTCCCATAAATTATAAGTACAATTACACACATGAACTGTAAGATTAAACAAACAGTCTTACCAAACAGCATCTCCACGTGTTTTGTGATTCCTTTGCTTGGAGCTCTCTTCTGTGTTTGACTTGGGCTTCCCCTGACAGTTTCTCTCCCAACAGAGAAGTTGAACAAAAACCAATAAAGATAACAGATAACCCTCTCCGTCTATCTGAGGTGTCTGTCTTTCCTCTACTTTGATTCTATAAACTGAGGTGAAATGGCAATCCTTTCTCGGTCAATGGCACATCTTGGCTGTGATCCAAATTGCCGCAGCTGAAGAACGACACATATGTGCTTCAATTAAAAGCTCCGCGCTCTGCTGATCACGCTGCCCTTTAGGAGACGTACGAGAGAAAGGGGCGAGGCGGGCTTGAAGAGCAGCGGAGAAGGAACGCAAGCTGACAGTGTGATGGTGAGAGTGTGAAGAGCAAGTGTGTATTCTTCTGTGTGTGAGTATGTAAGAGAGCAAGAGCGAGCGAGTGAGGATGAGGGGAGAGAGAGAGAGAGAGAGAGAGAGAGAGAGCTGGCAGAGGACTGGCTATTAACAACATGAACATCCCACCTCCATTCTTCTTCTTCTTCCCAGCACCATTTTCTATTCAAGGTTCACACCTGCATGCTTCCTTAAGGACACTCAAATGTAATTTCGTTCCTGGCATTACTTGACAACAATTATCATCATGTATCGATCCATTTTCAATTCTGCTTACAGTTCTGCTTAACATGCACCTGTGCTATGTCAACATCGTGGGCACAAGGCAGAAACGGTTAAGAGCTTCCGATCCAAATGACACACTTTATATGTTGGTGTCATCAACATAGATTCTACAAAAACATAGATATTGGTGCCTTTGTGGTGATTGATTGCAAGGTCCTATTTCATTAGAATCAGTTACATCTACACTCCTGTTTACATTTCCAATAGGTTGAGTGTGCAGACGTTTCAATCAAAATACCTAAGTCACTCATGCAGCACAAACTCATTACTTTTTTCACCACCACTTCAGTGTGACTGATTGCTATCATAATTACACAGCAGTGGTGCAGCACGAGTATTATTACAATTAACTGTTTGTTCTACAGTTTTCCAACATAAACCCTCAGTTTGTTGTTGTGAAGCTTAACCCTCTACTGCATGTCAAATCTTTTTGACTCCCCATACCCTCTCATTTATAAATGTTCCCAGTTTACACATTGTGATATGTTGACATGTTTCTGATGGAAAACATGAGAGACTGAAGTGGCTATAATGTTAAGGTGGAACAGGAAGTAGAGCAAGAAAAGAGAAAGGTACATTTGAATATCTAAAGCGTGTAACTCGCTGAACAATGACCACCGTGGCCACCAGTAACAGTACAGGTTCATTGTAAATGGTAAAACACAGTGTAACAGTAGCTCAAGCCGAGAAGAGTCATAAAGTCAGCAAACCAACTGTTAGATGGCCACGTATATGAAATATTTTCTAATATTAGCCACCATGAGCTAATGGCCAGACCAAGTGAGGCTGCAGCAGCAAAACCCCAAAGTGTATTGAATTGAGCAAAAGTGTGTTTTATTTCTTACTAATATAGCTTTTTATTTGTATAAGAAAAATGTGTTATTTCTTTTTTCAAAATGAAATAGTCTCATTGTGAGGGAGAACAGATCCCACAATCAAGTCTGAGAGGCAATTATGTACATTTAGGTCTTAAGTCTATAGCCAATACACAAAAAACACACATTCATAGTCCTTAAATGGAATATTTCTTTAGTATAGTATGAATAGCAATTGTGTAGTGCTGCAGGTAGAAAAGGTGTGGACGTACAGTACCAGTCAAAAGTTTGGACACACTTGAATGGGAATGTGTGTCCAGACTTTTGACTGGTACTGTATGTCTTAGAGACTAATGTGTATCCATGCCAATATATTGCATTTCTCAAGCAAATTCATATACAGCTGGAGCAAAAGAACACACCTGCCTTTATAGCAATTATCAACAACTCAAAGCTTCATTGGCTCATCTCTAAAAATTTGATACATCATTGTGGGGAGTCATTCCATTATATCCCTTAGGAAAGTAACTAAGTATATTTATTCAAATAATGTATTTAAATATAAATGTGACGTTATTTTACATTATACTTATTACACAACACTTCAAAGAGAAATATTGTACTTTTACAACCCTAAATTCAGTTTGACATCTATTCCAAATAGTTTATGGTTTCTTTGCAGATTACATGCCAACATAATTCGCAATGTTGTATGTTGTGAACACAACCTCTCTCCCTTCATTTCATTTCATCTCTCTGCTGCCAGCTCTCTAATAAAGGCATAAACATGGCCAAAAAGTAACATGGTCAGTTAATAAAATATGATGCATTGCTAGAGATTAAGATACCTGTCAGAATGTTAAGAAAAGTATGTAAAAAGTGCCTGCTGCTTATATGTGATAGCATCTATAACAATAATCTCAACCACCATTGTGTGGAATGGCCCCTTAGAGTATACTAAATATATATAGTGTACTTTAGTGTAGGACTTGTTTGTGTTTTTCCTTTGTGGCATTACTTCAGTAAAGGATCTGAGTACTTCTAATAGCTTCTTACAGCTTTCAAGTACACAACAATGTGTGCCCATGTTCACTATGGATATGTTCTTAAATATGAATCCCTCTATACAGAGTATACATTAATCTAAGTAACCTTCACTGCTATGTTCTTTTAGTTGCTGAGGAGAGGAAGAGTTTCAGTGCATCTGATAACTTGACTCATTCCAGAAGCACAGAGCTAGATATTTGAAGAGGCAACATGGAGGCTTGTGTATGCGCCGCTGGGGGGGGGGAGACAGGCCTTCAATGCATTTTTATTCATTCCACAGTCACTATAATCACTTTAAATAAACACAATTATTCTCACAGTCTGTACTCTGAAACCCTGGCCTCAAATGTCACAAACAAGGCACACACACACACACACACACACACAAACACATATACACACACACACCTTGTGTCTGCCCCACTGTGCTACTGGCTGACTCCATGTCCACTTAAATAAGTGTGGTGTGGAAGCACAACACTGACACATCCTGACAGTTCTACACTTGATTTCAGGCTGCTGCAATGAAAGTACAGGGAGGCGGCCTCGAGCAGAACGGCTGTGTGTCGGCTACACACAGCATGCTTTCATCTCGCCGATAGACCTACTAAACATTGCATACCTCTGTTTATCTATATGGACTGTGCAAGTGTGTATGATTGACACACCATGTTATTTATTTAAATCACTTGGTAATGCTACATATTGATATTTACTTATTTTATCTTGCCAAACATTTTTACAATCTCAAAAAGTGACACTTTCGTTACCAAGATTAATCCAGCCTTCGTCATGTTTGTTTTCAATTATTCAAATATATTCACTGACTCTTCAGCCCACGGGACTCTGCCTCACATGTATGATAATGACTCATGTTCTCACAAAAACAACCCCAAATGCACTGCCATCTAGAATACCAAAAGGGAACCATTTACTTGTTTTCTTTTAGTCTAAAATCCAGGTACAGATCCTTGAAATGCCTCTGACCTGTTCTGTCGATGACACCCATAGAGAATACTGTAAAACAGGATTCTGCTTTAACACTATCAGTTCCATATCTGCCAGTCAGAAAATTGTGAAATGGTGGACAAGCCAACATCGCCCGCTTTATTCTGCCTCTGCATCTCCGTCTGCAGCTTACGCTCCTTTCCAGCAGGCCTCCAGATTGTGCAGAATGGCCGTTGATGACAGATCAAATGACATCTTAAAACTGGCTGCTTTTGCTAAGCTGCCTCTGCTGTATGAAATGAGGCCAAGCAGCACAAAACTCAAGCTGATAAATGTCCCATTTCACAGCTCACACAGGATATTTCAGCATGCGTGTGCGTGTCTGTGCGTGCACATGTGGCTGCAGAGATACCGCTTTCATGCTTGTTTCTGTGATACCATCTACTGTATGTTGGTATACAGTAGAAGGAACGATTCAACCTTCAAAAAAGCACTAAGCCAAGTCCGTCTGCAGTGCAGATCTATTTGAGAAATGTTGAGAGTTTTCATAAGTGAGGGGAAGCTTTGTTCCAGGAAGAAGAAAGGCTTAATTTTCCCTTTTAGTGGGAAATTGTTATAAACGGCGCAGGAAATGTTGTAGGTCACCTCTCTGACTGACATTAGTTTTCAGGTTTGATTTAGGACGTGTGTTTGAACAATCTTGCTTTGACAAATTCATTCAAAGAAGACTGGAAATCCAAGTACAGTCACATTAGGTTACTCTGAAATGTGGATTTTTAACCAGAGGTGTAGTGGTGGAAATAAATGTGTATACAGCATATACCAACCATATAACTAACTAAAAATAGCCCAAAATACATATCAGTGCACATGCTGCAGAGTAAGCCTGCAAACAATGATGTTATATTCTTTAACGTAATATGTGGTGTTATCCTCGCACGAGACTTTTGTTCCCTGACTTTGTTCTTTAAGTCAATACCTCCTCCCAGACAACATAAATACCCCTGTAAAACAGCACCAAGTGCTGTCTTAAAGACTTCACTTACAGTCTCCATATTGGGCACACACAACTACAAATATGAAGCAAATATAAAACCTGTCTGACAACAATGACACTGACGATGGTTAAGAGCTCAGAGGAGAAGCTGATGGACGTAATGTACTGCAATACTGCAATATAAAATGTTCCATAAGTAAAGGTTGTGCATTAAAAATGTCAGCAAAAAAGAAGCCAAAATATATTTACTTATCAAAACAAGGGTCTTACAGTAAAATTCCCAAATTAAGAGCCAATGTTTTTGTTCCCAATTTTTGTAAAAGTGTGTAAGTTAATCGCTATTTAGGACTTCACAGCAAAGCCTGCTGCCTTTGACTTACTTCAACTAAGAACCCCATCACCCCATAATTGTTAGTAATTGTTTGTTAGTATTAGAGTATGTCATCACTAAGGTATTACCAAATGATGTGCAGTCTCTCTAAGCTGTATGTGATATATCTTAAAAGGGTAGAATACTAAAGACAATCTCTCTCTCAAACAGATGTTTCCATGTTCCTAAAATTGTTCTATTTTCAAAGTTGCTTTTAATATACATTATTCTCTTTTCTCCTCTCCGAATCCCGTTGCAGAGAAAAAGAGCTACAGTAGCATTTTAGCTTCTTATAAAGTCACACCATGGTACCAGTACACACGTCAAGAACCAAAGTGACTAACCACCAAACTCCACCAAAGTTGTGTGTGAAAAAGAAAAAGCAGGTTAATGCACATTGGAGAAAAAAAAAAGCTTTAAAAGCAGTGGAAAGCTTGTCACTAGGAGAGCACCCTTACGGTTACAAGTCATTTTTTGACCCTGGCCATGTGTACTTTCAAAAGTTACAGCTATAACCTTACTGACAAAAACTTTAACAGTAAAATCTATGGACAATATTGAAAAAATTGTTATTGTCAAATTTAAAATAGCCAATATGCCTAGTTCTTGTTGCTCTTGCTGCTGGCTAGAGGTCTTCACAAGTTGGTCAACAGTTGCAAATAGTGAGAGAACACTGGCAGCAGCGTGAATAGACTGGGATCCTAACGACCTGATAAAACTGCATATAATTCAGACCAGGCTTTTGACACAGGTCCTGGGTCAGGTTTTAGTTACTAGGAATGGAGTGGACCTGTGAAAACATCCACTGTTGGCCTGGGGGAGGATGTACATGAACCCATTTTTCCCCTCACCCATTTTGTGCATAAGAGTCAAGGATTTAGTGATCTTAGAAGGTGGCACAAAACACACATGTATATCTCTCTGTGCATTTTAAGCTGCAGTGTTTACATTAATCTGATGGCATTCCGTTCAGACTTGTTACGTGTTGAGTGACATTGAACATGTCACTAGCAGTGATGGAAGTACTCAGATCCTTTACTTAAGTGAAAGTACCAATACCACAATCTAAAAATACTCCATTACAAGTAAACCCTCTACATTTAATTACATCTACAGTATTAGATTGCCACGCATCATACAGAGAATCTGAAAGCTGTAACCCCTGAACTGAAACGACTCCACAGTGCTCGAGAAGCTTAGTGTGGAGTGCAGGAAGTGGAAAGTGCTTTGGTTCGTTCCCTTTTCAAAAGGCACCAACTGAGAAGCCTATTTAAATCTCTTTTCACTTCAGCAATCACTTCATGAGACTAAATAAAGGGAATGCTAGTTCAGCTGTGGGAAGGGAATGGGTATTATTAGGCTGGTTTAATCGCAGCACAGACTGATTTATACTAACAGTCACCTTAATTGACTTGGCTCGTCCTCCTTTTCTTTAATAAGCAACAGGGAGAATAGGCTTGTGAGACATCGTATGAAACCTGGCATTTGTGACTGCGTGCGTAGTAATCTTCTTTCCTATGTGTAACAAGGTTTAACAGAATTTCTGCTTGGCTGCCATTTTATGCCTGAAAACTGTTGTTGAATCCAGTAATGAGTCATGTTGTTTTGACAAAATGATTCAGCTACCACATGAAGGGATGCTTAGTGCTCTATACGGTAAAAACAATATTTCTATCTCACACTACAGGTCACTTATCCATGGGGGTTTTCTGTTAGATATGAAACTTTTTTTAATTGGTTCATTGATAAAGGTCACGGATAAACAAAATGCAAACACATAAGGCTATCATCAAAGAAGGCTGTTCAGTATTGCTGCCAGGAAAAACAAATTGCTCAGATGTATTGATAATACACCAACTACAATTGTGGGATGGCCTAAACTGATATTGGTGCTACTACCAATGGAATATCTAACATACAGATTTTAATGTCAGATGACAAAAGTCTTACAAATATTATATTAAAAGGAATGATGGACTGCAATAATGGAAATTGGATAAATAACATTCTTGGGTTATAAATTGGGATATATATATATATATATAAATATAAGCAACAATATATATATATATATATTGTGTAAGTAAAACTTTTACAATTTACACTGTAGATCTTCATTATTACAGGTAGCAGATAAACTGTGGCCGATTAATTACGCATGTGTTTTACACTTCAACTTTACTGTTATTAGATTCTGATGTAAATATAACTAGAGCTGTAACAATTAGTAAATTAATATGCAATTATTTTGATAACTGATTGATTATTTAAGTAATTTTTCAAGCAAAGATGAAAAACTCTTAGGTCCCAGATTCTATGACTTCTTGCTTTTCTTTGCCTATTCATAGTAAACTGAATATCTTTTTAATTTGGAACTATTCAGACATTGGACATGGACATCACCTTGGATTTCCAGGCGCTTAAAGTGGACATTTTTCAAAATTGTTAGATGAATTAATAATGAAAAATACACAAATTGTAGACCTAAATATGACAAAGGAATACAATACACTGGCACTGTGTCTTGTTATGTCAAAATAAATAATTTTATGGCTATTTTTAGGCCAGGCAGTTGTTTGGTGCACTCCTCAATTTGACTGGTGGCATTGTCAATTTAAAAACAACCCAAACAAAAGAAGTCAAACGCTGTAGGGTTCATTTAGCTGGTTCAGACAAGGCAGGTGTGAAATCACATTGTGCCCTGTGTGGGGACACGAGAGGCCCTTCACACTGAGGAACTGACACACGCTGCCCACGAGTGAGTCTCATCTTAACAATCAATTAGTGGATGAGATATAGCTCTGACACTGTGGCCCACAGCAGGTCGGGTGTTTGAACTCTGTCACTGCTGATGCTGTTGATGTACATGTCTAATCTCAACACGTGGGGCACATTAGGTTGGGAAATAATTAATATTTAAGGATTCATCGTATACATTAAAGTGGAAATATATTTTAAAACTGTGGCAGCGGTGGGGATCGTTGCTGTAACTCTAAATATGTTGACACCCCTTTGTTTGCAGTATGCCCAGGAGTAGATTCTGTATATGTAATACTGTACAGTGTTCATTATGGTTTGGAAGTATTTCCAACACAACTTTCCTGTTGTTTTAGAGAAATGTGTAAGTAAAGGAAGCATTTCGTCTGAATGAACAAATCGCTCCCTGCTGCTGCTGTTTTGCCAGCAAACTGGAGCAGAATGGAGGTCACATTCAAAAGTGTCAGAGTGATTTCAGACACTGCTCTTGTCTCTGCTAACTCCCTCTGAAAGCCTGAGGAGGATTTAGACAGCCATGTTTCTCATCCCATATGGAGACACCAGTTGCTTATTGTCACCTGCTGTAAATCGGGTAAAAGTTACAGTTAATTGTCAAAAGTTGTCCATTGGCTCAGATTTCTATAAAGGTCACTGCAGCTAACGTCAGAGCTCATGATCAGTGAGTCAGGAACTAAAAGTTTGTTGATGGATTCTGGAAAGTCTAAAATACAATAGGTAGATAGACAGAGCAAAAACATGGGGACCATGCACACACACACACACACAAATTCTGCTCTTATGCTCTGGATCAGTCTCAAACTTTTAAGTATGAATGATGATCTGCAAAGGCTATTATCGGGCACAGAAACAGTCAATAACATTCTGATGATAACAAAATGAGGTTAAAGTGAGGGAGAAATTAAATAATGGGTATAGTATTAATTTAATTTCATGCGCTGTGTTACACTGGAACAGCTAAATATGTGTGATAAGCCTACACAGAGAGGGACAGCCTCATGAATCAACATTAAAAAAGTGCCATATTATTGGCCAGTTGTTCATTAGAGGCTTTTTTTCAGCGTGCTGATTGATCAAGCTGGCCAGCGTGGTGGAGTGACACAGGTGGCGATGAGTGAAGGTGATTAATAGCCCCTCGTCAAAACAGGTGTGTAGAAAATGCTGGGGGCTCTTCAGGAATAGTAAATATATACTGATTGCATAACGCCTCCTCAAAATGAATGAACACCGGACTGAGCAAGGTGTGTAAGGTATCAGTGTACAGTCTCCAAGACTGCTGAAGACTATTTCTCCACCTTTTTTCTTTTTTTTTTCTGCCAAAAACTCCAAACAGCACAATTTCTACTGGAAAGCCTATGTTTGCAGAACTTGCAGAGTCAGTGCCAAGGAGAAACAAAGCTTTTCTGACAGGTTGCAGTGGCTCCAAACCTTTTACTTTAGCAATTTTTATGTAGCATTTAGTCTGTGCAGCAGAAAAAAACCCATTGCAGTGTAAAAGCCAGACCCAGGACCTGCAATATGACATCTAACAACACATATAATGTTACAAAAGGCACAAAAAGCTAATTTCCTTGATATCAAACTCCGGCCCCCTGAGAAGCATGAGGCTCAGAAACAAAGCAGTTCCTACCACTTGTAAACAGACCCTGTATGGAGAAAAATTTATTAAAATACTGAAGATGACAAAATAAAAGAACCACTGACAATACAGTCAGTATTTTACAGCCCTGCAGTAAATATCAGTTTGAAGAAGGTCATAATGTTCTGTTTTTGTTCAGACTGCAAGAGTTGCTGATTAAACTGTTGAGGCAGTTTGTAGTGTTGTCAAGCAAATATAAAGTTATGAGTCTTTCAGTGAATGTTGGTGAGGCTGTACATGTTCTTATCCAGTAAAACACTGTCACGATTTTTCAGCTGCTTTATTACATAATGTTGCAATGTTTGAGACTTTTTTTTCACAGCATGACATTTTAGCTTGTCATGGGATGAAGAGCACAGGTGAAATGAATAACACAAATTATGGCTTTGTTCCATTTAGGTGCTCCAGTTCCAGGGCTCTGGTAATGCGCATGATGTCTCAGTGGCATGGCTTACTGGGGCACTTTTAATGTAATGGAGCCTTCATTAATGTGATTAGTTACACCTGCTGCTTCTTTGACAAGTCAAGTCAAAGTGTGGTGGAAAAGGTCCATTCATGTAGGGACTTCCTGTCTTTGTAAGTTGTCTTCATTTGACTTGAAAAGTCATTTAGAAATGGTGCTATTTGCTATTCATCATAATATGACTCCCTTTGAAGTACAGAATGTAAAAACTTTGCAAACTACAGCATCAAAAAATGACCAGAGTTCATTGTAAAGGACTATATAGTGAGCTCACCGGCGCAATGCATGATGGTATATAGTTCTTGGTTAGTGACCATCGGTTGTACACTACCTTTAATGATGCATTGTGGGATACATTGAGTCCACTATAAAGGGCATAATAATACTCACTATACATTCGGACAGCACTACAAAATGGCGAACTCACAATATAGTGGACTATGTAGTGAGTAGTGACTGATTGCGGACACATCCTGTGTGATCTGTTTGAAAACTCTGGAAAAACATAGTAAGTGTGCCTTGAGTTGGGATCCCTAAGTACAGTTTCAGAGCCTTCTCTTTGCTGCCAGGAATACAGTTCAGCAAACTGAATAAACATTTGACATTTTCAGCAAAAACCTGACAAGATGAGCTTCACTAACTTGAACTGACTACAAAGCGTTAGTTTTTTATGCTGTCTATCCCGTTTTAATCAATGGCACACACACACACACACACACACACACACACACACACACACACACACACACACACACACACACACACACTCACACACTCTCTCACTCACACT
>JAVQJD010063140.1:0-10086 GCA_036023655.1 Nannoperca australis | reverse complement strand
TCTTTGTGTGTGTGGAAGTTGGTCTCGACCGGCTCCATGTGATTGAGTGCCCTGAGATAACTTTGTTATGATATGGCGCTATATAAATAAAATTGAATTGAATTGAATTGAATTATAATTTGTATTCATGTGCATCAACACACAGCTGATTACTAAACAAAAACATTTATCACTACATGGTTTTCCAATAATTATCAATGGACGTTTGATTGATGCTAACCTACAGTATGGTAGCTAACAAACACAAGATTGCCCTGGCAACTTTGTTACCAAGATATATACAATACATTTTATTGGGAATCATATAATTGCTGGATGGATTATGTTCAGTGGCTGTATTTTTTTTTTAGGTTTTTCCAAAGCTCGCAAGTCAGAGGAAGGTGGTCAGGGTGGATGGCAGGCATACAAAGCGCAGCCCAGCGTGTGGTTAGGTTTAGGCTACAAAAGTACTTTTGAGGAAAGATAGCAGTATTTGGTCAAATGTTAATACAGTCAACATTTATTATGTTGACAAAAAATGCAATTTAGGTGGCTTTGCACTCAAAATATATTTGAAGCTTGTAAATTATTAGTATATAATGTAGACATCATTTCTGGGAGACTCTCTGGCTCGGGTATATCAGTAAACAGTGACAAACTACAATGAACTGTGTAATGAGTTGTGAAGTGCACAATTTGTAACACACACTCTTATTAATCAATTGTTATGATCATCACATTGCTTGTTATGGCCAACAAACATTCTTATATTCAAAAGAATTCCATTTTAAAGTATATTTAACAGAGAAAAACAGCAAATTATCACATTTGAGAAGCTGAAACCATCAAATGTTTGGCATTTGTGCTTAATAAATGAAAATCAATGATCAGACAATCGCCTAATTTATGGATCACTAGTAGATTTATGGTCTGAACTATATTTTATCATCCATCAATGTTCTGATAGTCTACCGGGTTGCTATCTGCAGACATAACAGGAAAACTAATGTTTACCACACGCACAAGTGCTATTAACCCTGGGAGTTGTAATTGTTCATCACGGTAATGACCGTGTTGCCATATGGTAAATGCCATTACACCCTTAAAAGTTCTCCATTTCTATCTATGGTTAACAACACCCTTTCCTTCATGTAATTATATCCAGAAGTCATTATGCCCTGTTGTAGTAGGCACAGCCAAGCAATGGAAACAAATGACCAACATAACCACTATTTATAGTCAAACTAACTGTGGTTTAACCATGGATTACACATGTAGGTGGTTTGTTTGGATTTCAGGCAGTGTTACCATGGCAAAATTGTTGTAGAGGAACACACACTGGGTATCCTTACAGCTGCATAAAAAGCAAATACATTATTTGAAAGAACTGTGGGCCATCATGTTTATAAAATAATACCGTTGTGTGTTACTCTTTTTTAGTTAACACTAACATTAGTCAAACCAAAATAGATTAGCCACCTCTTTAAGAATTTAGCCTTCAGGATATTGTGCATGTGAGTTAAGTTAAAATGTTTTGGTCACCAATACAATCAGGGCAAAAAAAAATCTGTATCCCAACGGCTCAAATCTTCTCTGTCCGGTGCATCTTCACACTAAAATGTGATGTAAAATGTCTCTGACTCATTGGCACAAACAAGTCACAGGACACAAAGTCATCTGAATGTCTCCAATCTTCCTGCACTTGTGGTCAACGTGTTTCTCTTCCCCATAGCTTTTCCGGACATGTGTCGCTAGATTGAGAGCAAAAAAGGATGGAGTAGAGAAGGAGGAGGAGGAGGAAAGGGAAAGAAAGACAACAGGGTAATTCATTCCACCGCCTGTGAAAGAGAGGAAGACTCAGTTTCCTCGGAGCATTATAAGTACAAGCGCAGTCAGTCATCAAATTATAGCCATCTGCATTGGCCTGAGACCAGGATTCTGCTTGATGCACAATAAAGTACTGTGAGGAGGGGTGTGGTAGCTAGAGGGGATCAGAGACTGTCCTCTTAGGTGGTTAGACCTTCACACATAGACTGACACCAAGTGTGGCAGCAGCTCCACAGCTCCAGCGGGTGATCCTTTACAGATAATGATGCCTTGTCAGTGAAATCACCTCAGCTAGGTCCCCATCTGCCCCCAGCCCAAAGTCCCTGGAAGATGGAGACAGCTGAGTGTTATTGCAGTGAAAGATTAAGACTAAACTAAAAGACTTTGATGCACATTGTCATTCACAGAAGCCCTTCATGATTATGTTTTTCATTCATCCAGTAGGTATGAGTTCCTTTACCTGTTAGACAGTGTGCACACAGGAATGGTTTAAGCAAGGGCACAGAGACAAAAGAAGTGTCACAGAGCAGGACATTTATGCAGATAGCATACTGACATTGTGCTTTTCTTACAAGAAGCCTATTCTAAACAGAGCTTTACACAGCTTAGCTTTGGAACTAATGAATTCCAGGTCCAGGTACACTGCAGAGAGTCAAGCTATTGTGTGTATCATTAGAAAATATGCTCCTTTTCCTGAAGGCAACAGCAGCAAGCTGAATTTGAACCAGAAAATCCCCAGGCAGAATTGTCTTGGCATCGCTCTCTCTTTCAGCTTTTTATCCCCATGCTCAGTGAACAATCCAACAAAAGCTGGGGTTTAAGAACCATGGAGCTCATTGCAATTTTCTTTGTTAATGCAATTGCCTGTAAGAAAAGATTCTGTTCCCCCATTTTTCAGTTTCAGCCTGAAGGCTCCTGTGCAATTAGCCCTAGTCTTTCACTTAGAATACCTTAGCCTTAACAGAAACTCTTTGAACTGTACCATAATAGCCTCTGGCACAGTCAGTGACAGCTAACGACAATAGCCTCTGAAAAGTGACATTTCAAAAAATGAATGATGTGTGACTGTGATAATTCCATCCAACTCAGTAATACAAATCTTATTTGCATGTTCAGCTCTATTCTCCTTTCAGTTTTGCTAGATTTCTCTAATTTCTTTCAGTCCATTTGTTAGTATTCACACAAAATGAAAGTTCAATGTGTCAAAAACAGTTTTCTGTGATATTTATTTCTGAGAGCCACCAACATGGCGTTTCTTTGTCTGCACGAGACCGGTGCTATGCAGCAGTGTATAATTGAATGTCTCTGTGTATTTGGCCCTGTGCTGAGACCGTTCATCACTGACTTTGTTCATGACAGTGCAGCCTTGGAAACAAAAGCAAATGCCTCTTAGTGAAATCACAAAAGCAGGGGCACGACGATAAAAGCTGTGCTTGCGTCCTTGCTGACATCAAAATGATTGTGTTTGTTCACATTTCCAGTGTTTGTTGCAGATCTGGGAGGAAGGGCTCCTTTACAGGATGAGAAACCAAAGGACAAATGTACCCTTCAGTGTTTTAAAGTTGACAGCATGGCATTAATGTAGATACAACACAGACACAAGCTGCCCTTTAAAGGCACACACACACACACACACACGGACATCTTTGAACAGAGTCTTGAGAAAATACTTTTTCCATTTATAGCTATGAATGTGAATGTTTTACATCCTCATCTCCTATTTTTTAACTCAGTCGTGTCTGAGAAGTTACTCTGTGAGATCTTTGCCTTGTGGCATCAAGCATACCATCCTGCTAGGCTACTGGGTGCTACTGTTGACTTTGAGGCAATATTTTGGTCCTCATGATCTCATAGGAATGTTCTAAATTTGACACAGCAATGCTTCAACCCGCTTCAATATTCAAAACATTCCAAAGCATTAGCATTGTGTGATCAGAAGGCAGTCTTCATCGCTGTGTTCCAATGAGTTTCAGTGTCATGAACTATCACCCGTGTCAGGGTGAGTGGGTGGCTAATGGAAAGCCCCCTTTCTATGTCTCTTGGCTAAGGCCATGGAAATCCCATGCTGAGAAAACAGGGTCTTGGAGGTGGTCCAGTTTATTTTCAGAGCATGTGCACTGGGAAATAATTGACTTCCTCTATGGTTTACATTTTGTTGAGGGTCCTGGAGAGCACAGTCCGAGGCAGGTGGCTGAATTTGCATATCATTAGAAATGAGACAGCTCAAGCCTGGGAAATCCTGCTCCCCAAGACTCTATATGCCCGGAAAACCTCCGCAGGGGTAATGACTGATGTCTGAGTGAGAGAATCCCTTTGAGGCCAGAGGCACTCCTCTTCAGCCAGGAGCAGCTGGATGACACCTTACAATATAGAAATCAGTCCAGAGCAAGTTGCACTGTAACGTGAGACTCAGAAAAATACTCATCTAATTGGGTTCTCCAAACTTCTACATTAGAATTCACAGAGCTGCCATCCAGCAGTTGTAGAATGAATTTATAGCATCATCTATAGCATTTTATTTTTTACTACTAGAATTTGTTGCTTGTCCTGTCTAAATGGCAAAAAAAAGACAGAAGTGACATACATACCTGTCTTTAAAAATGCACACTCAAAGAAAATATGTGTTTGTGGTGGGTGGCATACAGTGAAAATCACTGATTCTTACAGTTATGTAGTATGCCTTTGACGTCTATGCTAACATGATGCCTACTTCTTATCTTTATATGCTATGTCCTATATTCACTCTTCACAGAATCCTACTTTGGGGACAGCTACTGCAGTTTACAAGCCTTCCAAGATGTCTCCACCTTCCGCCTGTCACTACAGATCAAGACGAGTCGGAGAAGTGGGCTGCTGTTACTGGCTGCGGGAAGGCAGGACTACCTGTTCCTTGAGCTCCAAAACGGGAAAGTACAGGTGAATGGTTAACAAACTGTGGAACCAAGGCTGAATATTTTAGTCCGTCCCAAAAAAATAAAATCTGTAAACTTTGGACTGTATGAGAATGGTTGCATTACATTAAGTCCAGCTTATTTGATACAGGGTTGTTTGGCTTTAAATGACACCAATGTTGGATAACAACCTATTGATTCATTTGCAACTATAATCCCAAAGACACCTATGCAGGAAAATACCCCACGCATTTGGAATGTATTACAAAGCTGTAAAATGGGTTTTGAATTTACTTTAAATGTAGTCTTGAGAGCCATTTAGCTACAAGACATGAATGCGACACATTTTATAGGTGCCACTCTGAAAACAACCTAAATTGATCTGATTTTCCTGTTGTCTTCTCTAGTTTTCCCACTGGAATGAGAACCATGACATTTTACATATATAAATAATTGCTTGACAGCTTCGAAAACCAGCAGATTTGGCATCAGGTGTGCTATCACAGAGATTCAAATACCTTTCCCCCGGAAAGGGCAATATCTCTGAATTTTAAATGAGGTGAAATCTCAGGGTATATGTAATAAAAGGATATATTACTTTTCACAGTGTTCTTCAAATAGACTCAAGGCTTTACAAAAATTAAATTGCCTTATCTGCCATGCATGTGTAAGAATGATGTTGTCTAACTTTATTTAAGCAAACTGCAGATCTCTGATGTTATCAATGAAACCTTTTGGAATTAGTTCATTTTAAAATATATAGCTTAGTCAACACTGTAAGCATACCCAGGGACCTTTTCTGAGCTTGTAGGTACATTGCTTAGATCATAAATGTGAATATTGCAAGAAAATTAAGCTTAAGGTGGTTTATGAGTTAATGAATTAGTTCTCCATATATGTTAAGTGAGAGGATCTAGAAATGGTCATGAGCATATAGTAGATAAGTGTATTTGGGTTGGAATTTTTTAGGTCAAGAGGGAGTTTCTTGCTCATAAATACTGACAGAACTGTACAAGTTGTTGTACCTTGTGCTGCATTTTAGGGAAGGAATTACCTTTAAACATTAGCCCTGAATCCCATCAACTTGCTGCCTGTTTTGTCATATAATGACTCTACCAATCAAATACACACAAATAAATACTCCATATGCCACAATATACATTTGCAAAAACTGAAATGTATTGTAAGTTCTGTTATTAAATTAAATGATTTTGATTTCCATAGGCACGGATGAACTTTGGGTCTGGTGAAGTGATACTGTCCTCATCCCAAGGATTACAGCTGAACAACCTTCTGGACCATAAAATTTCACTCACACTGCAAGGTGGCAAACTCACCATGACAATGGATGAGCTCTTCCCAACATATGTTCCTGTGGATCATGACAGTAAACAGCTTAATATTGACCTGGGCATTTGGCTCGGAGGAACAGGAGACCTGGATGCTCCCTACCTTAGTAATGCCATTCCCCCTTTCCGTGGCTGCATGACTCAGGTCAAATTTGAGTCCCATCAGTTTGATATTCTCAACACAGCATTTAAACAATGCCACGACACGAAGGAATCATGCAGCAGTGAGTTTGAGGCTGGTGATGGTGAGGCAATAAGTTTCAGCACTCCTGATTCGTTTGTGTCCTTCCCCACCTGGAGCGGGGCTAGTGGTGCTCCTAGAGTCTTAGAGGTCCTAATGAAAACCACCATTGAGGATGCGTTACTTGTTTTCCACCCTGGCCGAGAGTCAGACTTCATTGCTATTGGTGTTGTGAAAGGCTACCTCAAAGGTGTGCTGGACCTCGGCGGTGGCCTGGAGGTACTGGAGAATAACCAGGTGCAGCTGGATGATGATCAGTGGCATAGAGTTAAGGTTCAGGTCAGTCAGGATTCTTTTGTCATTAATGTAGATAGCCAGTCTTCCTCCCTCCCTCTTGACTCCTCACAAAAATTGGACTTGGTTGGAAACTTATATTTAGGAGGCATCCAAGGGAAAATGAAGGATGTCTTTCGTGAGAGCGGGTCACTAAATCGTGCAGAGGAGGAAATGACAATTGAATCATTCATTGGTTGCTTGGGGGAAATCAAAGTAAATCAGAAGCATAGAAGCCTGCAGGATGCATTAGTAACTAAAGATGTTCATGTTAAATGTGAAGGAGAGGACTATGACTACTCAAGTTACTACGACACCGACGCAACTACAACTTCTCCACCTGTTCGGATCCGATATGTTGATATGGACTTCAACGAACAGCATTGCTACCCAACAGACGACACGCCAGAGATATTCAAAAATGTAACGAAGCTTCTTGATGTCATCCCATTGCTTGTGCCTGAAGGTGGGGAAAGTCTTGTTGATATCAACAACCTAAGCCCTACATTTGACCTCAGCGCGGCAGGAATCCGTCAGTCTGAGATAATCTTTACTCTCCAGAATGATCCCTGGTATGGCTTGGTTGACATGAACATTAACACAAGACGCACACAAAAGTTCTCTCTTCTCGATGTTATCAATAAGAAGATTAAGTATATGCATGACGGGAATGAAAGGCATACAGATCAAATCCAGCTACAGGTGGTTGTTCACAGTGAACGCTATCTTCCAGAATGTTTCAAAACACCTCATGAGTACGTCCTCCCAGTTGAAATTCTTCCCGTCAATGATATACCACAACTTGGTGGAGGAGAAATCACCATCACAGAAAATGGCAGGACTCGTTTGAATCCCAGCCTTATCAAAATCATGGATTCTGACAACCGCTGTGATGAATTAGTTATAACTCTAACCTCAGAACCTTCCATGGAAGTTGGCTACTTAGAAAACGGACAGCAGCCAGGAAGAAGCATCTCAGAATTCACTTGCAGGGAGCTGAAAGATGGAAATATCTATTTTGTACATAGAGGAGGTAATGCTGCTGAAATCACATTGGAGGTATCTGATGGACAATCAGTAAGCCATTCAACTACTTTTAAGTTATCCGTGGCACAGCCACATATGACTATTGTCACCAACACTGGCCTTCTCTTGTCTCAAGGAAGCAACGCATCTATTGGCGTTCAAAATATGGCTGTCATCGCTCATCCTCGTAATGGAGATATTATGTATAACATTACACAATCTCTGAAATATGGAGAACTACAGATAATGACAAGTGATGGAATGTACAAGCAGGTTACAACTTTCCATCAGTCAAATCTGGATCAAGGCCGCCTTAGATATGTCAGTACAGACTCCAGTGACCAGGAAGATATTGTGGTTGAGCGGATTCAGTTCGACGTCCACCTGGGACAGTTCTCCCTCTGGAACAACACTTTCTTAGTCAAAATCATTCCTGCACAAGTGAAAGTTTCTAACCTGGTTCCACTGGAGATGCAGGCCGGTGAGGAGCAAACAATCACAGAGCTTCAAGCTGAAGTAAAGGGGAAAAACCCAGATCCACAAACTGTAAAATACATCCTTGTCAAGCCACCAACACTCGGTAGTCTCCAGTTGTTAGACAGAGAGTTGGCTGAGGGTGACATCTTCACACAGAAGGACATTTTGGACAGTTCTGTTATCTATAGGGTCCGTGTACAAAGAGCTGTTGATAGTCTAGACCAGTTCCAGTTCAGAGTCCTTGCTGATGAACAGTACTCCCCTCTATACACCTTCCCTATTAACATCTTCGCCAATGCAGATGCTCCTGTTTTGACCAATGAAAGGCTGGTTGTCTTGCAAGGTGGTGAGCTTACTATGAACCAAAAATATCTTTGGATGCAGTCTCCAGGTTCTACAGATTTTGTGTTCAAGGTCACACAAGAGCCAAAGCATGGACGACTGATAAGAAACTCCCCACCCGGGCAGCCTAGATTTGAGGGAGCCATAAAAGTATTCAGCAGTGAAGACCTCCAGCTTGACAGACTTATTTACAAGCACGATGGATCTAAGACAAACAGTGATGAGTTCCATTTTTCAGCAATGGATCAAGGAGCAGACAATCAGGAAACAGTGAATGGTGTTTTCAGGATTTCTATCCAATCCAAGAACGAGCATACTCCTGTGAGGGTTGTGGATAGAGTCTTCAATGTAGTCCGCCACGGTCAGCGTCTGCTAACAAATGATGTCATCCAATTTAAGGATGACGACTCAGGTTTCAATGACACCCAAATTGTCTACGCTCGTGAGGGAATCCTCTCAGGCAATATTGTCTTAACATCTAACCCTTCACAGGCCCTTTACCGTTTCACACAAGCCGACCTGCGAGATAAGAAAATCCTTTTTATTCATCATGGAGCAGACCGGGAACGCTTCTCACTGCAGGTGTCAGATGGCTTCCATAAGACCACTGCGCTGCTTCAGATCCAGGCAGGTGAGCCTTACTTGCGAATAGTAAACAACACAATCATTGTCATTGACCATGGAAGCACCAAGACCCTTAACACCACCCTGCTGAGCGCTGATTCCAACATGGACATCAGAGACGACAGTGAGATCAAGTTCCAGGTCACATCACCACCCAGTGACGGCAGGATTATTGTGAGTGGGATTGAGGCTTCAGTGTTCACCCAGGAGGACCTGAAAAAAGGTGTTGTGTCATATGAACATAATTATGAGAGTCTGAGGTCCAAGGACTCCTTCAGCTTCACAGTCCAAGCAAGAGGACATTCTGAAGAGGGCTCATTCAGAATTAAAATATTCAAGCAAGGTTACCTCTCTGAGCCTGAGGTGGTAACCAATGAGGTCATCATTTCCTATGAGGGAGAGCACACCATAATCAACCAGGATAATCTTAAGGTAATGTTTACTGACTCTGAAATGACAGTATGTTGAGAAAAGCTGATGTTTTTATATGGTCTACAGCTAGTTATCCACTATTTAACCAAATTTGCTTTGCTTGACATTTAATCTAAAAGCACACATTTGTTTGTATTTAACAAGACCGCATTAAATATCGATACAATTTGGCATTGATTGTGTGACAGAACATTGTCTTTGTCTTTATTCAGTTTATTTTCTCTTTGTCAAATAGATCTTTCACATGACTCATTCAAGCAAACTGCAGTGTTTTACGGTCTCTAATCTACATTAAAACCACATGAAAGCAGGGCTAAATATGACCGTAAAGTGCTGCTTTTAATTTAGTTTATGCACTAAATTACAGTCTATTAAGTGTGGGAAACAGCACTAAATATCCCCTGAGGAGCTTCCTTTAGCCCACTGTAATTTACAAGATGAGCCTGCCTGCACATTATTTTGAAAGCAATTAACGAGGTTTATACTTTTGGTCATAACGCACATTCTCCCTATGTATGTATGTGTATATATATATATATATATATATATATATATATATATATTATGAGGGACATTGACTTTTGAAATTAAAATGTCCTGTCTTTTAAACTTTAGTTTCAGCATA
>JAVQJD010063137.1:0-19025 GCA_036023655.1 Nannoperca australis | reverse complement strand
CACACACACACACACACACACTACAATCTGTTATCATTAATGAGCCCTGCCCCAAACCTCTCAGAGAAGCCTTATTCTCTTGGTGTCTGCGGAACATTAGCACGGCTCTGTCTTTCGTTCCCAGCACAATAAGCAGAGAGAGGCAGAAAGGGAGGGAGAGATTATTCTGACAGACAGAGACAGAGATAAAGAAGAGAGAAGGGGACACTAACTGACGCATTTTCTGAAACACGCACACACACACACACACACACACACATCTTTTCAAAAGACGAGTTGTGGCGAAGATGCAGAGAGAGAGGAGCATAATAAGAAACTGCACGGGCTAGCAGGAAAGATATGGGGCTACACGTTGACAAAGAGGGGAAAAAGGGACGAGGACATGCATGCAAGTGTGTTTATGACTCAGCTGTAAAAAGAAATATCAAGTAAAAAAAAAATCACAGCCCACACACCAGTCCCATCAAATGACCAGTATGGAAAGATTATGATTTAAGCACGAGCCAGGGGAGAGTGAAACAGCTGATGAGAGTGGTAAAAGGAAGGACAAGCAGATAATTCATAAGGTTGAGGGAAGATGATTGCACTGTGGCCTTGAAACGTCTTTGTGGCAAAAAGAGACGGAAAGAGTCTTTTAACTCAACACCCTCCACTCGAGTCCTCACGCTATCCAGCTTCCACACACACTAGCATCCTATTATAGAATATTTTCACTGCAAGCAAAAAATACACCACCCTCTTTACATTAAAGCTAGCCATGTGATCAATACTGACAAGAACAGACTATAATACCATGTACATTTGCTGCCTTGGATCATCATATTTCCCATTGGAAAATAGCTGAAAATCAATAAGAAGTGGGCTAATTCTCTCTATATTAGCAGCATTCATCATGATAAAAGCTCCGCTGTTGATGGGTGTCGATGTCAAAGTTATACCCATAGCTTGATTTGATTGGCTCTGCATGCCGTCATAACAACTAATTACCATATTACAGAGCAGGAAATGGGTGATGTGTGTGCCGCTGTTTCTTCTGTGTGAGCGAGTGTGTTTGTATGTGTGCCTCCGCTCGTGTGCACCTGTCTATGGTTTTTAATTTAACACATAATTTGTCAGCATCCAAGCCCTGCTCAATGGAGCAGGGATCCAGACCCATAATTAAAACCAAGTATAGCTGCAAGCCTACGATGTGTGTCTGTTTTTACACTCCATCACCTTTATCAGCACTACTAGCATCTCGCTTTGTGACTGGCTGAACATGATTAAATTAATAAATCACAGCTTGGGCGACCAGTTTACACGGGTAAAAACACTGTGTTATTTACTATCATGTGTCACATATGAGCAAAACACATGGATTACTCATTAGTTCCCTGTTTTAACAGCACGCTAATTTACCCAACACGTGACAAACGGCACAGTGACAGGATAATCATATATAATCATAAATACATATTTTTTAAGGCTAACATATGTTTAAAAATAAATTGTGCACCAAATAGCATACCAAAAAACTAAGAAGCCACTCTTGCTACAAGCCCTGTTTTGATCCTGTTAAAGAGCTTTTTTATTATTTTCTCTTCCACTGGCAAAGAAATGTGTCACATTAATAGTCAATACTCTTTGTGCATCACCTATGTTTAAATCATCTTTTTCTGTTCTTATCTAGAATATTGTGTATCGCAACGGGATGGCTCATTTGACAAATCTGCTTTCAGTTATGAATTTTTCTAATTATTGCATTTTGAGTAAAATGGTTTTAAATAGTTTAAAGCCTTGCACCAAACCACAAAGTCTTTTGATCTGGATTCATGCTCGCAGGCTGTTAGCACAAGCGACCAGTCCTTGTCCTATTTTCTCTCAGTGAGGTAAGTGGAGAGGCAGGGGAACCAAGCGATGCGTCATAACTGCTGTTTAGAGGGAGTCTCTATGTCCCAAAAGTAGGCTAAAACATGCTTCAAATAAATCAGTGGCTCATTAAGGACTCAGTCTCTACAACCAAGCCCTCCAGGGGGATTACAGCAGTACTGTGCCATATCTAGCAGACTAATATCTCACATAGTGTGCCTGATCCTCAGAGAGGAGTGGCAGGCTAAAGGTACTGAACCACAAGAAATGAAGTATAATTACTTCAAACTTCAGGCTTTGGGGGCAGGATTTAGCTCTGCCTCTGCCGGGCAAGCAAACACAGATGGGAACTTCTGCTGGTAATCACCTGGCTTTGGCCAATGAAATAGAAGGGGGTGGGCAAAGACTAGCGATGGAGAAGCTGATAATGCTGGTGTCTAAATACTCTGAGTTATACAACACAGCGCTAGCTACTTAAGGACATATAAAACACATAAATTCCACTTGCACAAAGCTCAAATTGTGGAACCAATGATTGAAGAGGGGAAATATTTTAAGGGCTCAAGTTAGCCTGCACAGCTACTACTATGACAAAGCTAGTGTACGTGGACTTTCGTGTGGGTCATACCAACGGTATGACGTTCACCAGCAGCCTTGGACCTTGGCAGCAGCCGCTTTTAAATGGCATTACAATTACAGGAGAAAATAGATCAACCAATGAAATATTCAGGAGGAGCTGCTCTCGCGTCTCCCCTTGCTGGTAAATTGGTTTCCAGGGTCAAATCGCCTGCCATACCTATGAGCATCGAGCGTCCATCTCCGAGAGGGTAGCGCTGGTAGCGCGGCACTGCAAATGGTGGCAACTTGTGGAAGAGAGGCTGCAGCAGCGGCTCCAGTCTGGAGGCTGAAGGGTCCGAAGGGTAAAACAGGTTGAAAATCTGAGAGCAGGCTGGATGAAGTTGGCTCACTGAGGTTCAGAAAACACAATGGACAGGCAAAGCCATTAGGAAAAGGATTTTTGCATGAAGTGTAGCTGTGGGGGAGCAAAGGGGGATTTGGAAACAGCACAAGCAATTGTCACATAACAACCACGTCATTTTGGTTTTATCCGTTTGTATGAATGGAAACATATTCTTAGCTGTGCTCACCATCAGAGGACCTTGTATGACGTAAACTACATTAAATACTGTAGAGCTAGAACATTTTTTTCTTTTTCTAATTGACAACATTTGGAGAGCAAATGTAAAATTCAGCTGAAAATCAATTAAACCTGATCTGATCCTTTTACAAATGTTGAGTATTTTCACAGGTAAAATTAGAGAAAAGATCAAAATGATCATCCAGACTATGCTAGGTCAGTGCACTTCAAAGTGATTTGCAGTTGCACTGATGAGCTAATAAGACAATAGAATGAAAACAAAGCAGTAAAACAATTGGAGACTAATTCACACACACAAAAATTTAGAATTTCATTCTCTGATATGTTTTGCATGTGTCTGATTTTTACCCTGGACGGCCGGCAGCACAGTGCGTCTCATGGCCAGCACAAGGCCCAGCGGACAGCCCAGCAGGAAGCAGTCTGACACCTCAAAGTCGAAACGGCCGGGGTTCAACACCAGACTGGTGCTACTGCCGCCACGCACCTCCACACTGTCCTTCATCAAACTGGGGAACAGACATGGACACAAAATACAGTCTGTCAACTTAAAATCTGTGGTCCTTCACTCTTTGGATGCTTCTTCCAACGGTCATTCTCTATCCTCAAACATATTGATGTTAGGTCAGGTAAGAAATTAATACAAAAATGATTATTTTGTTGTGTAACAAGTCCTTTTCACGGATTTTGACACAGATACATCAGCTACGCTTTAGCTTTGTCCTAATTCATTCGTAGGCTGGCTTGTTCTAACATTCTGGGGTCGTTGTCGGAACCGGGCCTTTATGACTCAGCCTGAGCAGCTCTTCACCCAGCTGCGTCACGCTTACAGCTGTTTGACTGACAAGATCTCTCTGCTCTCTACCGAGCCAACATTTCACATTAAGTCCTGCATGGGGAAAAAGCATTAGCCAACAGTCTTCAGCCATTTTTAAAAGCCAATTCAATAGTGCTTTGATTGCCTTTTGCTTCCATTTGTTTTTTTTGTCTTCTCTTTCGTAATGTGTCTACTCCTTTACTTCTTCCTACCATGCACTAAAATAACTGTTTTAATTGCATTAACAGTGCATGCAGAGTATGTGAGCATGATTAAAAGCCTGGATGACTACATGTTCTCTGCTTCTTTAAACAAGCTCATGTCCCCATGTAGACATGTTATATTTATTTAAACTAAAAAATCCATGCTCTGCGCAAATGCACTTTTCATTTATTGGCACAAAAAACATGGTGTAGAAAGGGAAGTGTTATTTTTTGCTGCCTGGATGGACTGAATTTCTCTTTTTGCAGCTCGTCCTATCAATATGTTGAATAAATATGACAAATATTACATTGGCTAACTGTTATTGAGTGAATGGTCGGCATGTTTTTATGAGGGATAATGAGCAACAAACTGACATGTCTCAAACTGCCCAGCTTTATACTGTAGCAGCAAATAGATAAAAAGCTAATGCCTACCTATTAAACTAAAGCATTGCAAATAGATTTCTTTATGGGCATTAGGAATACGCTAAGCCCTTCAGTAGCTCTTAACTGCACATAATCTTTTTTTTCTGAGCACTTTAGACTAAGTAGATGTCTAAATTCTGTCAATCATGTCCATTTAGGTGTTTGTTTTTTCTCAGCTTGAGAAGTTTTATTACAATCTGTTTAAACAACAGTGAAATTTGCTGAAACACATCCCTAACAAAGATAGAGTGAGGGAAAATGAGAAAGTGAAGTAAAAGAAACACTCTCCTAGATTTATGCAGTGGGTACGGAAAGTATTCAGAACCCTTTACATTTTTCACTCTTGGTTTTATTGCAGCCATTTACTAAAATCGAGTTCCCCAAAATTTAAAGGGGTCTAAATACTTTCCGTACCCACTGTATGTGCTATGTGCTATGTCCATTTGCACATAATCTCACAGGCAATTCCCAATCGGGGCAAAAGCACAGAAAGGTGGATGTGGAAACATCTGAAATGGAGTGAAGACAGTACATTCTGATAGGAGGAATAATGTCTTAATAATGCTTTAATAAGTCTTTAAAGAGCACATTCAGGAGCAGAGGGTTCCCTCCACACAGCGATGCTCGGGTTTAATCAGGAATTTTATAAGGAATGAGGACAAAATGTGGCATAAATTTGAACTGATGGGATCCTCTCTTCAGTGACTGTGTAAGTGATGGGGTAAGCCTAGTGGAGCATGTGATTTGGAATGGGAACGCTGGTTGCTTGAAGTGAGTCGACATGGCAGTCGTACACCCTCCAGCCACCCCGGCCCAGCTCAGTTCACCCGCAGCGCTCGGTCTCCCACACAAACTGTCTGGCACAGGCACAAACAGGCTATTTATAGCCCAGCAGAGACAGGTAGGCAGGCGGGGCAGTCAAGCTGCAAATGTTGATAGAAGAGCAGGGGCGAGACAGGGTTACACGTTCCAGGAAAACCTGGATGAGGGCCGGTGTGATACATCTGGGTCATCATATGAACCCCTAACTCACTCATCTGTGATTGACAAATGCGGTTTGACAGAAATGGATGACAGAATTTCTTATTGTGGGTGTTTGTGTGAACAACATTTTGTTATATATCAAATTAAATGATCTAAATGTTGCTCTTATATTTATAGATTAATCATAAGATTTTCTGTAATTTGTGACTGACCAATAAGCAGCAGACTGTTGCTGTACTTGGTGGACTACATATTTGTTTGATGTGTACCGTTTCTTCCCTCCTGCACCAACTACCATTGTGAGGAAGAAGCAGTCTGACTGAGATTACAGGCTTTTCCCTTTGTGTGTGTGTGTGTGTGTGTGTGTGTGTGTGTATGCATGCATGCATGGATGTGTGTGTAAATTTATACATAGATGTGCACAAAACAATGAAAAATGAAACAGATGGTTTTGTACTGAATTCCTGCAAGGTCACTTTATTCTTTGAGAAGAATAAATAAAAACAACTCAAGCGTTTTGCTTCTAAATGCCTTTAGAAATCCTTTTGATTTATATTTTCTTTGCTCTGACAGACATCTGTTCAGAGTTTACCGAAGCTTTTTGGTCGGTGTGTACTGCACGCGATGTGCTGGTGTGTAAGTCTATGTGTGGTTTTGTTCTTCTATTAGTAGATAAGCAGTAGGATAGAAACAAGGTTTTCCAATTTCCAAGTATAATATGTTATTTCAGGACTACTTGTTTGGGCATAAAGGTCAAAATCTGGGTCAGATTTGGCATATAAAAAGTGCAGTGAGGTATGGAGTGAATAGAAAATGAATGTAGAGATTGAATGGCTTCAAGCTCTAAGCACAGTCTGTGTTTGTTTGATTTATGTGTATAAAGGTAGACAATGTCATTTTATATCATGATATTGATATATATATATATGCTAACAATGTCTGATGGTAGACAAACTTATACTGTCTCGCAGTATATATCGTCACATATCATCACACCTCTGTGTGTGTGGGTGTGTTCATGCGTGCTGCCCCACCTGGAGAAAAAGCTGTGCTGGCCCGTGGATGAGGTGTCTCCATCGTATGAGTCGCTCTGCTTGCGGCTGAGCGGCGGCCCGCCCTGGCCATGTCCTTCATTGGGGGCGGAGATATCAATGTTGCTTTTACTCAGCCTCTTGCTAGAACTCAGACCTGGGCTGGACTCCCCGAGCAGGCCCGAGTTATCCTGAGAGGAAGGAGGAGAATGTGCAACATACTGTGAAGCCTCCTACACTCACAGCAGCTGCTGCACCAGGAAATTACACATAATCAGATGGGAGTTGAGGCGTTTTCCCAGGTGAACATTTAAATGTGGGAGGGAAAAACTGTCTGTGTAAGAGTGAATTTATTAGATTGAGATTTGACTGGCAAAGAAGGGGGGGGGGATCATGCAGCGCTTAGCAGGGGGAAAAGGTCAAGTTGCTTCAGGAGGGCAGTTTAGCATATATATTATAATGATTATGCTACATGCACACCACAGGACCTCCTTAAAATGGTGCTCAGAAAAATTCAAATTCCCATCAAATCACCAACCGAAAACAACTGTGCCTTTTATTTACAAAATTTATGTATGAGGCTTTTAGAAAAACACAGTGCCAAGGACATTGCTTCTGGTGTACAGTGACATTTCTACAAAAAGTTGTGTCTTGATAGAGGTGCTGTCCTGAAAAAGTGACAGGAAATAGACAAAGCAGAGGTGAATTTTGTGTATGAAAGTCTTTGTTTGTTTACTAGAGGACAGGGAGTCAAACCAAAGACATTACCACTAGTGTTCATGTGCATGCTTGTAATAATTAACTCCACTGATGAAGACAAGGTATGCAATCTTGATAATTTGCAGTGACCTCTTAATAATGTATTACCAGTAAAATTCCACCAGCTGTTCAAAGTGTCCCAAACCCAGTACAGGTCTGTATATCATCATCATCATCATCATCATCATCATCATCATCATCATCATCATCATCATGGTATCACTGTAACAATGGGCTCCTACCTTCAGACTCTCAGTGCTGTTGTTCCTGCTGCTGTTGTTGGGGCTGCCAGGCCTCTGGTGGTTGCTGAAGCACAAGGCATCGAAGCAAAGTACACCTCCCACACAGTCGCCCATCAGGCATACCTGCTCGGAAAATGTATCATTTAGAAGCCCTCCATTTATCAGTCAGTGAAAGCCCTAACAGGACTATTGGAGAGATGGATGGATGGACACTCACTGTGTCCCAATTCCATATTACACATAAATAGGATGCAGTAAGTACTAACTGTCATGGTTCATTGTTTTTGAAAGACAGTATATCAATGTGTCATTTTGTACTAACAGGTAATGATGCAATATGTGTGCAAATGGATCAATCAGTCTATGAACTTAAACTTTACAAAAAGAAAACACTTGCTTGTGGTTTTCCCATATACTATCTTTCTGTAGCTGTTTCACCAGAATTCACAATTTATTTGAATGTTTTGCAGTTGCGAGCAGCTCCTCCATGTGCATCGCATTGCGGGACAATATCGAACGTCAACAGCACACTCACAAATCAAGTGGGGTTTTTTTTTAATGCTGCGTTCACAACATATCATTCAGACTGTAATTATGAGCAGCCAAGTCTACATACTAAAAACACAACTCCTGTTTTTTAGTTAATTGGTTAAGTGGATACCATCATCATCATCAAGTGTTGATCCATATGACTACTAGTGCATCACCAGGCAATAAACAATTAAAAATCTGAAATGTTGGAACAAAAAAACCCCGACCGCTGATTATAATAAAGGCAATTACACACAGGCCAATCTGTAGAGAAAATAGTGCAGAGCAATGAGAGGACGCAGATTGAATATAATCATCTTTTCAAGCAAACCAAGTTGCAGAAATAAAGTGGGAAAGGGGAAGACTTACAAACATATCAACAGTACATCAAGTATCAACCTATCACAACCAATCTATCCACAACAACAGGAGTCAATCAAGAATAACACATGCTGGTGTAATTACCTTTATTATAATCACCTGTGGGGTTGCTACACGCTTGACTGTATGTTATGTCTTTTGTTCCTGATTGGCTAATTAAGGATTGTATTGACCAGTGATTCTCAATCATCGGCCATCAGGGCTTCAGAATCTGAGGCTTTTCATTTCAAACATTTCAACTACAGCAGCCAATAGAAAAACGAAATAAAGTGCAGAAAAACAACAATTATTTGCTGGACACTACCACCGCACTTGTTGACCTGACGTTTTGATTCCATTTAGAATAGTTAACATGAGAAGTTGTGTTTCAGAGCCTTAACCTAATGCTGTTCAAATCAACTCAGTTGTCTTCTCACAGATCATTATCTCACTAGAAAATATAGCTTGTTACCAAGAGCCTAGTAGTTTTATGTAGAAGAGAGTGAAATGTGTTTGCTTAAACAACAGAGATGTGGAGCCCTCTGAGGGCCCGCACTCCCACAGATTACACATTCCACTCAAAAGCAATCTTCATTTCCTTTGACAGTCATTGACTTCTATTAAAGTGCCTACAGTCCATTATTCAATGACGAGAGACTAGAGTGAAGGAGTTCTTCTCTACACTCCTCTTCAACCAGAAGAAGGCAAGACCGACCTGACCCGTGAATCCCTGCCCGTCCTCCGACTGCAGGAAGCTGTGGTAGACCTGGTTGGCTCGGGCGATCACGGTCGCCACGGCGTCCTGGTAGCGAGGTGAGACAATAGCGAGGAGGGGGAGAGCAGCCAGGGGCAGGTGGTCCACGCTACTGGACACGCAACTCTCGTCGTAGCTGTATGGGTTCAGACTGGAAGAGAAAGAAGCAAGGTGGGAAGGGAGCAGAAGGATTTCAGAAACATTTTATGTCTTTACCATGTCCTTTAGGAGTGTCTCCTTACAACTTTGTAAAATGGCACTCATCACTTTCTAATGTACAGTAATGTCAAAAGAAATGAAGGTTATGTACTGTATATTAAATTAAGTTTACAATGTCTAAAATCAAAGATCCTTCAAGTGTTTCTTTTGTCATATACGTTCCCTTGACATTCCTGCATTTATTCATGTCTCATCCAATCTCCTCAACCCTATCTGATTTGAGGCAAGCTTCAATGCTGCACAATGTTCCCATGTATGAATGTGCTGGTTTGAGAGTGTGTACACAGGCAAGATACAACAAAGAAGGACGTTATGTCAAGGAATAAAACACAAGAAAATCTGCACATGTAACAGCAATGAGAGCAGAGCCTTTGAGTCTATACTGCAGTGTATACACTAATGGATGTGTGTGTCGCGAGGACAGCACAGACGCGAATCAATCGAGACCCTTCATGTGACAGCGTGGGGAAAAGATGACGATGCCCTGCGATCTCTCCTTGAGCAGCAGGGCCAGCCCTGTCACCATCCATCAGATGCTCTGATTATAGCAAGAAGCAGCAACACCACACCAAGGCTGAAATATGTCAGCTACCATGGGCACCTCATGACACAGAAGGGCACAACCTCCGTGCATATAGCATAAAGGACAGTTTTCATGTAGCACCGACACAGAAATGTACATATGTAATGCAACATTTTGGGAAGTACACAATTGCTCTCCTAGATAGTGCTTAGACTACAAGATCAATACTAATTTCATCTCTGTTCAGTCTATTCAACACAGAAATAGATTTGTGACATGTTTAGCCTGGCTTTAAACCGCAAGTGAAAGCAAGGAGAGGAAAGGGCAAGCCTGGTTCTGCCTCCCAGCAACCTCCCTTCAAGTTCCATGAAAAGACCAAAACCAACTATTTGAAATCTGTCTCTCGATGCTTTCAAGCTCCTAATAAAGAGCTGCGGCACTCATGCCCATGCACTCCTTCTGACAAATAAAATCAGTTTTTATTTGTATAGCCTGAAGTCACATTCAACACCCTGTATGCCTGGACCCTCGGATTTAGATAAGGAAAAAAACGACATGAACTAAAGATGTAAGTCTTTAGAATTAGGTCACAAATTTACATCTAGTTAATAAAAAAGAAGTAGTTTCCTAAAATAGCTGGTTTTTAGCAAATGTCACTCAAACAGGAGTAAATAGTGCATTTCCTGTGGACTATTTTTACCTGCAGAAAAATATGTGCTACTTATTATTTCTGGCAGCAGGATGGTTTATGTGGGGCTGAGTCAGAATAAACTATAGTGGCCAAATTCAATGTAAAGAAGGAACATGCCAGTCAGTGCAACAATCTCGTTGATGTGCTGAAAACAATGGCACAGAGGGAGAAGATACGCCAGGCTTTGAATACACGGACAAAAGTTGTTGCTAGTTAAAGTCACAGTTAGTAGGATAACTTCATTGTTAGTTTTTGCCTTTTTATAGGATTTGATGACAATAAAAAATATACAGAATATATATAATAGTATTACCAGCCAAGTAAAATTTGAAAGTATTTAACAAGCACTTAGCTCATGAATTTGAGCTAATTAGCTTGGGCCCAGTGGCGCAGCAAGTCCTGTTCTCATCGTCAAGTTACTGGCTCGGCACACTTTACGCTTCCTACACTGAGCAAACCCCAGGTGGTTCTTGGAGGTATGCTAGCCAACAAGATAAAGCATGCAAATTAAACAGTTTTGGAGTTGTTTGAAAGTGTATGGTTTATCTGTTGATGAAGCCTAATTGTTTTCTCTTGATCTAAATCTTTGTCCTACTGTAAGCTCATATAAAGCACTACAACGTCTGTCCTGATGATTTTGCCTACAGCTTCCACAGTTATTATTGTGTACTTTTAAGATATTTTTAGCAAGTTGCACTTTCTTGGAATGACAACAAGTACAATGACAATAAAGTTTAAACTAAACACATTCTGGACCACCCTCTTTACTGAACACACAGTGGAATTAATATCAATCTATTAATCTAATGTGACTAAGCAAATAAGTGCTTTTCCCAAAACATCGGAGATCTTGTTGTTGTTTTGTTAATTACACTGGCATCATGTATTGGTGAGTCCAGTAACACCAAGCAGGCTCATAGTGTCCCTGGGGCTTCATGAACTTTGTTTAATTAAAGCCAAACATTGTGTTACCGTGCTTACGAACCCTCCCAGTTGGGGCCAGAACAATTTAATGTTCCTTCATTGACTGTGAATGTCCCGTTGTATATTGGTCAGATTAAGCTATTTACTTGATTGCTTACACTGACTGCTTGATTGTGTAAATGTCTAATTATAGTCATATTTTCAGGTCCAAAGCATTTTCAATTATCCAAATGTATTTATTATTATTTGCAAATCTGAGATCTTCTTCTGACAGAAACATCCAGCTCCATTATCATCATTTTATTTCTAATTATAGCCAAAATTCTACACTACCACATGTTTATAGCAGCCATGGACAATTTCTGATGCAATTACAAAGTACCATGCTGCAGGCTTTGGGAAACCTGTTGGGGGGAAAAAGAGACAGCAGATGTGATTGTTGCGCTCCCAGCAACTCAGTGTTTCCCAGTCGATTTACAACATCTGAGGTGAATAAAGCCACCTCCACAATCCCCACTGCCAACATCATAGCACACAGTAACAGATCTGTGTTGGTCATCCACCAATAGATTTAAAAATGTTAACAATGTCAACACATTCTGCTCGACGAAAATATGTGAAACCAGCAAACTTATCATTCCCAAAAAGGTTGGTAAATCTTTGGGCAATCTGTTTATGCATCTTTTGCTTGTAAAAGCCACATCAGAAAATCGCACGACTATCATTTGGAGCTTTGTCTTTCTCAGAGCTTTTCACAGTCACCTACAGAGCCTCTTCTCCCAATCAGGCAGAGTTGAGTTCACAGCAAGTCACCAAAATATCAAGCGGGTGCAGGTGAGAAAGAAAAAGGGTGTTAGACCAACATAAATGCCATCTCGCTGGCCGGAGCTGCCACATGCCACGAGGTGTCCCAAAATCAAAGCCTGCAGGATCATCCCCTCGGGGGATAGAGGGGACTTAAACTTAGGAATTAGAAGTTACCCGAGTCAGAAAATCTTTGTTCATGTCTAGATGTTGTCCAGAGGAATGGTGAATAGTGAGCTTATCTTAGTCCAACTCCTGCATGTGTGTGTGATACAGTAGCACCTCCTTTCAAAGTTAGGAAAATGCTCTGACTAATTCAAAGTACATATTGTATATTTTTAAATCTATTACTTTTACAGTCACCATTAACATTATGACATGAAGTGAATCTTCCAATCCTCTTCCTATTTATATGCAGACAGCCACTTCAAATGAATAAAAGCTAGTATTTAAGCCAAAGTAGCTCCTACTTTGCATTTATATTTGAAAACATTTAGTGAGCAAAACTGATTAAATGAGTACAAAATGAAACACTCAACGTTGTATTTTCCTGCCTTCCAAAGAGGCTGCTTGTACCATTTGACTAGAGTAACCTCACTCTTAAAAATATCAACAAATACAGATGTAAAAAAGAAAGCACAGTAGTGGCGCAAAATAGTCCACACAACAGTTTACTTCTACCTGTATGTTCGATGATATGGTTAAAATCAACCGTGCAACTTGTTCACATAAAAAAATGTAATCAAGGGGTACAAACATCAATTACAATCAGATAACTCCACATGTTGCTGTGATTATGCCTACTTCAATTACATATTGCTATATAGTAAGATGATACTGTTTACATGGGCTCTGCCTTTGTTTTATTGCATTAATCACTTTATAATTATTATAATTCAATAACATTTTTAATGTGGGAGGGAACATCATTTAGAGAAAAGCAGTTAATATGATTTTTGAGAGGGTCATGTGGGCACAATGGCATTGCCAACTTCATGATGAGTCAGAAAATTACTCAATAAAGGAAGAGAAAAATCTGCCAACAAAACTGCTACTTTGCCACAGCAAGGTTGCTGCACTCACTCAATCTGCTCTAGCTGGTACTGGAATGTAATGCTCGGCAGGGAAATGAGGTTTTCTTATGATTCTAATGTTTTTACAGTAAGAGCTCAATGAACTGTTCTATGAGCTGTATAAAGCATATTCATTTTTGGGGTAGTTTCTCCTGTAGCATCACTTATGGCAAAATCTCCCTGGACTAGTTGCTATTAACTAGCAGCAATGAGGGGAGTCACACCCCAGGATGTGGCTCTGATGTGTAGCTGTCAGTAGAAAACTGAACAGAGATTAACTAAAGCCTCATGAAAGGCTGTTTGCCTCTTCAGTGTCGAATCTGCAGTGTATAACGGCGGCTCTGGAGGGCAGCTTTTTGAGACAGATTCAACGTTTTGAGCCGCTTCCATGCAGATTTGTAAGGAAAAAAGGGAATCCTATGTAATATATGCAGTGTCACTGAAACGGTACAGCACACAGTTATTTGCATAACAACAGTGGCGCTCCTTCTACAGAAGCTGCTGTGTGAAATATTCCCAGAGATGTCAACGTATTGCTCTAGGAGGAACACTAGAGAGACACAGTACCAGCAGGTCACCTCATAATTTAAATCACTTTGATTTTATTTATGATCTGGCTGTTTAGTGAGTTTTGGAACTGAAATGAGAAATCCCAACATCAGAGTTAAGGGCCACTGAGGGCTTGGTCCAAGCTTTGTAGTCACCTGGTCTTGATCTTATTAGTCTTGTTAACAACTGCTGCTTACACATTCCCCCAAAACACACACTTATTCACTGGGAACAAAAAAAAAAAAAGCTCCACTTAAAATGCCAAACGCAGCTCTGCCTCTGAACAGGGTTCACAAGTCACAGGACAGGAACAGAGGTTTAACACCTGCTGCACTGTTCAACAAATGTCAGGTGAGACACTCATTATTTGCATTGCATAATTACTTGATTATGCAAGCGCTTGTTAGTATCGTTACCACAGAGGAGCCACTGTTTTACATTCAAAAGAGTGCACATCAATTATTTGTTAGTTTGTTTGTTTGTGTGCGTGTGTGTGTGTGTGCTCTCTGTTCTCTGTTTGTTTGCTGAAGCAGTTTGAAGGTATAACGTCCTCGAGGGCTGCAGGTTATTTTCTGTTCAGGATCGATGGTCCTAATTAATTCGAGGCGATCATTAAAATCTTTGTCTATACAAACATGTGCTTTGGAAAAGGCTGCTCCAACAAACCAACCAAATCCCATCTGCATGTGATGGCTAGCATTAATCTTAATAATCCTAAATCATTTCCTCTAAAATCCTGGTGATGAATATAGAAGTGGATGTGATAGCAGGCACACAGTTTTGAAATAGCAAAAACTGGAAATGATGTATTTGCTGTAAGAAACGGATGATGCTCTATATATTTTACAGTATATGACTGTAGATTTGAATCCTTATTTAAGAGCACACATTCATCCAAATGTCATGCTACTTGGGAGGCTTTTTGCTACTCAAAAGCAGCATTTCAACCGATGCTCCGCATTGGCATGACGAGATGCCCGTTGTTTCAAGATGTGAGTCATTCACTCACGAGTGGCAGCATTTACCCCGTTCACATCTCTCTGCTCTCATTAGTAAAATGCAAGCGATACTGACTGAGAATATGCTGAGGCCATATTTGAGGTGTCACTGAAGTGCACGTCTTTGAAAGACTCGCATAACAGAAAGAGCCTGAAATAGCCTGATTTGCTGCTTTGCTATGAGCCACAGTCGGTTTTAGATGGGCTGTAATGTCATCCTTCGTCTTTGAACCCAGAGAGTTTTACATTTTATCACTTTGCCTGTGATTACCATGTTCATTTTTCTAGAAACACTCACTGAATGACAGCTTAAAGGCAGGGTAATTACGATACTAGTCTATACTGAGAGATGCACAGAAGTCTTCCTCGTGGTTTCATTGTAATGTGAAGATGAAGCGATCCATTAACAGCGGAGAGATGGGGAGAAGATAAGGCCAGTGAGCTGATTAAACCTCAAATCAGCCTCATCTCACGCAGCATAACCTTGAGATGGACTCTATTATGCTGCCCGGCCACCCTCTTGCCTCTCGCCATATAATGTCAAACTGAAAACTCTGAGGTTTGTCACATTCCTGCTTAATTGCTCCCCCCATTTCTTAATGGCTGGCTTAGCACTGTACAGCGTTTGAACAATTTACATGAACAGCAGCCTCTGCAGAGTCCTCTTAATTAGGGAGAGGGCCCAGGAACAGCAGCGGCACGTCCCCAGCCGCCGGTGGCCAGAATAACGAGTCTGTATCTCCCTGAACTGAGGTCACTCCCTGTGCAGACTGACAAGTGGACTTCCTCTTTCTCACCCTCTTCTTCTTTCCATGAAAGAAAACTCATCCTGTTCAGTAACACTGAACCTACTGAGAGAGGAATCCATTTTATTTTTTTTCTCCTGCTGCTCAGATGAAGTTTTTAATATAAATGTTTCTTTCTGTGACAGAGGCGAAGTGTTGGCTGTTTGCAAAAATCAATTTGGGAGCCATTTCACTGTTGCTGTTAATTGGACGTGCTATGGTGCAGTAATACATTTTCAGTGCTCGTTTTTTGTGTGGGATGTATTTGTACGAGAGTGTTTATGGATTACGCATGTGTTGTCTTGACACCCAGCTCCTAGTCAGCACTCCCAGGTACGTTCATTAGCAGGCAGAGCTAATAATAAGCGCTCAGAGCAGAGCAGGCTTCCACATAGCACAAACACATGGGGACAAGGATAACAAAAGCTGGAAAACATGTTTATTTTCTATTGGGACATCCTGCAGTAGCCAAAGTCAGAAAATGGTGTGTGAAAGTTTGTCTTTGAGGCTCTAAGAGATTTTGCCACCTCCACTCCGTGGTGCGATATTCAGCCAAGCTGTTACCCAGAATGAGAGTAAATTACCCAAAAAGGAGCAATTTGTTCCCGCTGGACTGCTTATTCCTCTGATGTTTATGTTGGCTAGCAAAAAAATGAGGCTCTGCACACCCACAAGTCCAACACTGTCATTAGTGCAAACACTGTTAACTGACAAAAGTGCAGTTTAATAAATGTTTGTTGCTGCATTGGTGTGTATGAATGCCTACTGACTGCACATATTGTGAGAGTATGTTGAGGACCTGGAGCCATCTGGGCAGCTTTGTCTAATTTCACAAGAGAGCTAAAACTCGTATTCACTTCCAGGAGATTTTAAACTATTTTGGTCCACTCATGGATATATGATTATTGTGTATAGATTATATAACTATATAGAGAGATATGTATATATAGAGAGAAATATTACATTATGAAGGCATGTAAAAATTATATTTGAAAGATATATAAATCTAGAAATTATTCCTTCTTTAATACACTAGATGTTAGTTAAATCAACAAAGCCAAAAGCTTAGCATTTAAGGAGGATGCTATTTGGCACACATCGTCACCCTCCGGTGTGTCCTATGGGCAAAAACTGGTATGTGAATGGTACACTGTGTGTTGCACTAAAGCTTTATATTTACCAGCTAAACTCAGTTTGTTTTCCTTTAGCAGAGTTTATTCTTTTCAAACATTTTCAAATACATTCATTTCCCCTCAACATGCAAATTATTGGGGTGTCAAGCAAGGGTTGTATCAGATTGATGTGGTCGGTCCATATCACAAGTTTGGCCATGTTTACGGGCTAGACTGGCAGCTTTAGAACATGGAAAGTGTCAGTACTTTGATTCTACAAAAACACTTTGAAGGAAAATCTATATTGAGCCAAACCTCAATTTAAAAACTGAAGGCAAAAACAAATTAAAATGCACCCTAAGTTTAATTGTATTCTTTTGAAGTCTACTAATGGACAAAAAAGAAAAACTTCCTGCAGCAAAGAAATAATGTGAAATCAATATATTACACAACACTGAATTGTTTTGGTTTGTGCATTTAAGTTGTTTATTTATTTCTCTTTTAATTTGCCAATTTCTATTTAAAATGTATTTATTCATTTATTTCCCAATAATACAGCTTTGTTTATATGTGACACATTGTTTAATTATGAATGACTCTCTTTTCAAGCAAAATTTCATACATGCCTGAATGTAATTCGTGTATGTGCATGTGCGCGTGTCCACAGGCAATTGAGATGTGGCAATATCTCAGTCTAGCTCAACTGCCATGGGAAGCTATTGTTTTTAATATTTTATCTCTGTATGTGGTGAAAGCTAAGCGGACGTCAAGCTGCCGAGCAGCTACAGCACTCAAATCTCTGCACACCCGTCTTGCTTCCAGTCACTATTCGCTCCTGCTAACGTCAATCATGAAACCAGACAGAAGCCTCGTCTTGACTGTCAAAGACATTCTCTCCACCACGGTGATTAGTGACAATTCACACAAAAACATCCTCAGCACATAATTGGAGAGTGGCAAAAACTAAGTGACGCTGTCAGAGATAAAACTGGTGACCACTGGGACATGTGACATTAAATGTGAAATGAAATCATTAGTTACGCTTAAACAGCTCTCCGCACAGGCAGCAGACGAGACTTAAAAAAAAGGGCAAAGACATGAACGTTACCTTCTGTATCTCAAATATATCTTCCAGCCAAGGACTTCATTACTTTATAGAGATGATTTAAGAAAAAACTCTTTTATAGTGGGCAAAATACTGTATAATTTATCAAGAGTCATCTACTGACTGCTGCTCATCACTGAGGTACTGCCATCACATCCACAATCAACTTTCCCCCTGAAATTGATACCACAAAGTTAACCTGAATACGAAGTAACAAAAGCTAATAATTAGACAAACAGATCATACTTTCCTTGCAGAGAAGTCACGATCAGTGCAAACAGTATAATATAATTCTGTCCACTAAGGAGCCGCTTCAAGGACTTAAGGGGGAAATTAACAACAGCATTGAAAAAGGTTAGGAGTTAAATATTCCACATGACCAAATGCTTGCATGGGCTGGGAAATGTCATCAGCATACTAATTAACACTGCACCCATGTTCAGGGATCTTTGGTCAATATATTTTCTCTATTAACCTTCACCACCTTAGCCAACCAGGCATTTGTGCCTCTATGCTAATTCTTGCAGGCATGCATTCATACTGGGCAGATTATTCAAATGCCTCCATAAAGTCCTGTGTAGTCTGTTTAGTTATAGTTTTATTCACAAATAAACTAATAAAATGCCTAATCCTAACCTAAAAACCTACTAAATTAAACATTTTCCATCAGTCTAAACATTTGATTTGATTTGATAGGTAAGATGTAACAAATAAAGAGATATGAGAAATAATAATACAGTTTAGATGGATTTGAAGTCCCCAGCTGTTTAGGGTATTCAAGCTTTAACATATTTTAGTAGTAAATGCTGCGTTAAGCACTTTTTGAAAACAGACATAGATAGTGACATTTTTATTGTGTCCATAAAAAGTGCCTCAATTTGAAAAATAAGCCAAAATATTTGGACATTGGTTTCATAAATTCATCAATGTTGCCCTAAAAGTTTAAAAATGTATAAATATGTACCCCCAGGAATATGGTGGACTTTACTCTCTCAATAACCTGACTGTTTATGTTGATACAAACATGTTCAACAGTATTTCGATTTTTAGGAAAGTTTGTGTTGCTTGTATTTAAGGATAATTTATTTAATTTAAACCATGTTTCCACCTTAATCAGTTCCTCATTTAGAT
>JAVQJD010063134.1:0-24442 GCA_036023655.1 Nannoperca australis | reverse complement strand
GTCGTACAAAGTCACGATACAGTCAGCGTGTAGTTTAGTTCTTCTGTACAGGTGCAATCTGCCAGGTTCACGGCTCGTTGGTCTAGGGGTATGATTCTCGCTTAGGGTGCGAGAGGTCCCGGGTTCAAATCCCGGACGAGCCCGGTTTTGTCCAACTTATAATGATCAGTACATAAAACATCACAACCAAAAACCATGTTGTAGTGTAGTCTACTGGACACAATAACAACATTGTCGCTGTGTTTTTCTGCGCACGTCAAACCATACTATTATAACGTTGTGTCTCCTCTTTGGTCGCTTTAAACGGTTTGCTCCCGAAAATAATCAAAGAGTGAATTAATAGTAGGTCTAGCTACATACCAGGTTCCCTGACGTGGATCAACAAAACACTACATTTCTGTCTCTCTATGGCTGTCTATACAGAATGACGGCGAAAGCCAAAATGATATACTTAAAAAAACCAAACAGTACACTTTTGCTTCATTGAACCCTGTTCAAATGACGATACGTGGGCCTACATTAGTAACTCTGCTGTGACTCAGTCACACACGGAGCTTTAGTATTTGCCTTTGACCACTTAAAGCCTGTTTCAGCACCGAGGACAGCGCCTTAATAATCCAAACAGCTACTTTAGGATGGTTCTGTCTTTACTTCAGTCCATCACATTTCCAGGCACCCAGAAAACTTTTTCTAACCAAATACCACGTGACCCCAGATGTTCTGTTGTTTTAGTTTAAGGTCATTTGATTTAACAAAACGTTATTTAGGAATAGGCCCCAAATAGTGAATTAACTATAAAACTAGGTTTTCACACTGCCCCACCTGTGACAGGGCCACGAGGTGAGGTGGTACTGTGGATCCACCTTAACTAATACTGCAGGCATAAAATCAACTAAGACCTGGGATCTTATCTTGATGCCTGTAAGGCGGCTTTTGGGGCTGTTGGAAGCCTAAACATGAGCTGTGGCACTAAAAGTGAACTTCCTCCAGGTGTCCGTGGGTCTGCCTGTGCAGAACAGAGGGCACTGGAATGTCGTCTCGGTTCTGTTGCTCCAGAAACTCACATTCATTAGTCAACACAACCTGTAAACGTCCCTGTTGCCCCACCTGCCTGACCAGGTAACGTCCCCTGCAGGTTAGTTTGCTTAAACTTAAACTCGGCTTGTATAACGACCATGACGTCTGTCTAGTTTCAAGTTAAGTGAGCGAATCACGTTAAATGAGTGTAGCTTAAAAGTCCGTTTTTAGCGAACTTTTAGCAAGCTGTCGGAACTAAAGCTAGCTAACGTTAGCTAAACAGGTGGCCTTCACTTAGGTTAGTTACCTTAGCTAGTGTTGACGTTCATTAATCAAGAAATAAACTTTCATGTTGCATATCTTCGATTAACCTTATGTAACTCAAAATGTATTTTTGGGGCAGAAAATATAAGCTGTGGTTTGTGCTTCACTGATGTGCTTTTATCGTTTTTGGACATTAATGAACCTCAGAGGAATAAGCTATGTCAGGATCTGGGTACACAAACCAAACTTGTTAAGCTAGCTGTCAATCCTGTGGTGTTTTTTGTCTTTTTATGAGATTTGTTGAGAAAAAGAAAAGAGATAACATCAAACATATTTTGCAGGAAAGTGGAATAAAGAAAGGATGGGTGTTCTACAGTCAAAGAAGACGAAACAAAAGGAAAAACATCTGTTTAATATGGACATAAAAAACGGGACAGCAAAGGAAGCAGCGACCAAAGAGGCGACTGACTTTAACCATGGTGAAGCAAATGCTTTAAGTGGAAACCTCAGTAACACTGCCAACACAGGACAAGGCCCTGCTCAACTTACCCGTCATCAACCCAGCGCTGGTAATGAAGCAACGCTCACAGGGAGGCACCAAGTTCCTGCTGCTGATGTATCGTCTGTAAGAGCGACTGAACACACATCTCCAGCAAACCCTAAGGATAAAAAGACCAGTACTCCAAAACCAACGCTCCGGCAGGCTGCACCTGCAAGACCAACCGCTGGTGTGAAAATAACTACAGGACAATTTGATGCTCTGAGGTCAGACATCTTACAGCAACTTCAGGATGTATCTGAAAAATTAAGCCAGCAGGAGTCAAGACCTGCTGCACAAGTGCCACAACGGGAAAAATCTAGACCACCAGTGCAGCGACAGGAAAACAGACAGGTGATGTATGGTCATACTAAACATGAGGAATGTAGAAATGTCACACCGTCACAGCAGAGGTCTGCAGCAAAGGAAACCACAGAGGTTCCACTGCAGACAGTAAGGGCTGCACCCTGTGACATGGGGACAAAGATCAGAAAACCAGGTCAAAAATCCAATAATGTTCTCCCTAATGTGAACGAAGAAAGCACTAACCTGGCTCACAACAGCGCAGAGCAAAGCACAACCACAAAACCAGGTATTGCTGAAGAGCCTGCCGCTAAGCCTACAGAGCCACCCGACCATCCAGCACAAGTCTCAAATCAATCAAACGCTCACGTCAACAAGGAGGAAGGTGCACTACACGAACAATGCTTGAACCACAACATCACTGAAATGATAGTAGTGGACTATTATTGCTTCGGGGCCAAACCTGAAATTCGCCGGACCATTGCTACCAAAATGAGGCTACGGCAGAAATTAAGAAAAACGTACAAAATGAAATTAAAGGCTCAGTTAGGAGACGGCCGTAAGAGCTCCCAGCAAACGGCTGTGCAAGAGAGTTCACAGCAGCAAGGTTGCGCTTCCATGGAAGAAAGCACAGTCAAGAAACACACTGAGCCACACCAAATACTTCAACCCAACAAAGCTGACAATGACACAGTAGAAGTAATGCCTACAGGTGCCCCAAGTGATGCTGCACCTCATAACCCAAAGACTGCAGCCATAGACACAAGCGTCAAGTTAGGACTCCATCGTGAAATGAAGGCTTCCCTCCTTCAAGATACTGCTGTTAAGCCCAAGAACAAATGCATACTGAAAGCATTAAATCAAAACCAACCTAATATGAATACAAGAAACGGCACTATGAAAGAAGAGGTTGAAAAGAATAACGTGCCAGACATCACCCCTGCAGCGCCTCCACACAACAAAGGCCGTGCTGAGGGCCGCTGGCACCCGTTTACAGTGAATCAGTCCTGTCCCCGCGCGGTGTGCCGTCAACGTAACCCAGGAACAGGTGTGCCACAAAACGTCCAAAAGCGGTGAGCTACATGTTACACGTCACGCTGTTAAGTTGTCTGTGTTAAACTCAAATTTGATTACCTGCATAGTCTTGCGAATAGAAACTGCTTTGTCCTTCCTTATGTTTTCCTCTATTTGGTAAAAATCTGTAAATTCAGTTTTTGCCCACCACTTCCACAGACCTGATGAATGCCCAAACCACCGGTGTGAGCCTCCTTGGGTCACCACAGCAAGATATGCAGCTTGCTTAGCACTGAGAAACACACTGGAGGGAGGTGATCACAGAGGTGATTGCAGGTGCAGGCCTACACATTTCAAGTTCCTATAAATGACTTTCTGGAAGAGTTAGTTTTGCAGTGTAGAAAAAAAACAACTAAAACAGTCATTCAAAAAGTTTATTTTCTGAATCATTTATTGCAGACAAAGATTTGCATTGTAAGATCAACTGGATTACAAACCATCTAGGGAGGAAGAGGCATTACCATTTAGAAAACACTCACAAACTTCAATGGCAATTCTGTCAGTTGCTAGGATACAAGGCAAGGCCAATACATTTGTCTGAATTCTACTAAAGAGAAAATGAACTTTGTATACAAAAAGAGTTTGCTTGAATTGAAGGGGGGAGGGGGGTTGACTTGTGTTCATAGTTATATGTGACGGTCACAGGGTGGAGACTGTAATTCACTTTCTTGAGCTGAAATCCAAAAGGTATTAAATGCAGTAGCTGGACTTGAAGTTCTGGTTGTTTGGTCACCAGCGGGGAATGACCCCAAAACGTTTTACTTGATGGCATCTTGGATACAATTATTAACTAACATTTAAATCCTTGAATGTCAGTAAAGGTTTATAGAATATATAGATAATAGTTGTGATATTTTTTATAATGAAAGCAAAGTAACTGAGAGTAAGACCCGCATGCAGGTTTAAGAACACAGGTAAACCAAATTTTGGTGGATATTTGAGGTATTGGCAAACAAATCAACCACTCTGGCAATGAATGAAGTCATATTCCCCAGCATTTGAGCCGAGTGGCTGTATACTGGATCATCGGCGTGTGTGTCTGTACATGGCTGAGTGTGTTCCTGGGGGCGGATTACACAATCATTTCCAGCTGTTGTGCATATTCGATGACCTGTTGTGCCAGCTCCGTAGAGGGGATGGTCACCTCTTCTGTCCGCTGCTGCTGACTGGTGAAAGAGTAATCGCCATCTGAGCTCAAACTCCATCCCCTCTGAAATGAAATTATGAAATGAACAATCAGCTTTGGCTGTGTGGCAATTTTATTCTGTGTAGGCAAGAATCTAGGAAGGAGATTTGTTACAATTTAAAAAAACCAACAAGCAATCTGCTGTTCCATCCGGCTGCTTTTTCCACCTTACCTAAATAGTTTTATTAGCTTTTTCTCTATCTTAACAAGACAATCTATGAAGAAACATCTCTAATAGTAATGACACTTGCGAAGTGAAATGTTATATTAATAAGTCAGTTGCCACAAAACCTGAGAATACGAGTGGACCCTTCCCCTCATTATATTTAAATGCAATCTGAAAATACAAACACTTTTTAAATCACATCTGCAGAAATAAAATGTTTTCTTCTTGAAGTCTCTGCATGCTACGTAAAAGGTGCTTCCCAAATGAAAACAAACATACCTTCTTGGCATAATCTGTCATCTTTTTGGGAGAGCTGAAGAAAAGCACACGGGTGGCTTCACTGAACTGGATCTGCTCATATGCTTTCTCAATGCAACCTGCAATCTCATCACTGCAATTGAAAAAGACACCGTTTTAGTTGAAGTTACCTTTTAAATTATGGACTAGACTTCCTGATTAATGAAAATAACGGACATGGAGTCGTTTCCTTTGCAATCTATAATTTTCTAGAGATCAAGGCACCTGAACACTTATTGGAAAGAAAAGGGAGGATGTGTTTAAATTGTCATCCCTTATAATTTGGGAAACTAAGTTTTATTGCTGTGGTCACCATCAGCTTAATAAACCTCACAAAATTAAAATGGTGTTTAAACTGCTGATGTAGCAATGCTGAAGGTGTCCTCATATACGGTTTAATGAACTGTCAACCAGTCATGACATATGCCCTTATGTTTTAGACCATGGTATTACATAAGCACATTTTTTAAAACCACAAGATGCATTGGGACCCAAAACTAAACATACAAATTAATTCCACATGGAAAACAAACATTTTAAAGCAAACAAGAAAAGGATTGTATCAAGTGTAGAAATGATAGTAGGCATTGTTACCATTCTTACCGAATTGTGTCAAGCAGAATATCTATAAAAAAGGTGTAGCTCTCTGCAGGGATGTTGCCTTTGGCAAGAAATACCTTGTTGTAGCTTCCCTCCATCAAATACTGAAAAGGCCATGAGAGGATATAAAACATTAAGATGGTATTTACATATACGTTTTTTATACACTTTGGCACAAGTATCAAAATGTTACACTTGATGCTCTGTCACTGCAGAATAACATCACAATAAATGTGTGCTGTGTAGGGGCGAATTGCAGCACCTGCTCCAAGGACACTGGGTGTCTGATGTATACGTTGGTCTGAATGTCTCGTGCACTCAGTCTCTCAAGTTCTGTGTGAAACTCAGACACGCGGTTCTGTGAGAGCAGGAAGAGCAGGTTCAGTCCAAGTAGCTGGTGCATGTATGCAGCATCAGGCAGTTCATCCCTTAATGACAAAAGAAAAGAAAGAGCAATGTTACAAAAACCACGTGACTACTATGTAACAAAATCTACACACAAGAAACAAAAAGGTGACATTACTTGTAATCAAAGTAGTAACATTTTAGCTGGGCCATGTATCTCTCGAAGGATGGGATGTCCTTCTTGAGGATACTCCACAGGGCTCCAATTTCAAGGACATCACCTAAAACACAGACACAAATCTGTCTTACGTGAGTATATCTTATTGGTAACTAATCAACGATTGATATGAATGTTGTCAGTCAGCTTGACTTGCCACCTATACTCACGAGCTAAAATGAGCTGTTGCTTTGTGAGCGCAGACCCACTGGTAGGTAAAAAGTTCAGCTCCAGTAATGAAACCTGTAAAGAGAAGTTTTGTGTCATTTTCTACAAAATGTTCAACTGAATGTGTCACGTGTGTTATCCAAAATTATGACATCAATCATTATAAAACAACCAAACGTGCAGTCAGCTCGTCCTAGCTGATGAAAACACCACGTAAACAATATCATTTCATCATTAACATTATTGTCTCAATTAACGGTGGTTCAAATGTTTATTTTAATTCAGTTGCAGGTTCAAACTAGTTGGACAATGAATAAGAGATCGGTAACGTTAACAGTCAGTGTTGCTAATGACTGGTTTCCTGACAGTCGTAACAGAAATCCTAAAACGACTAAATCGACTTTACAGCCAAACACTGACATGTGGTTAACAACTGGAAACTCAATGATATTATCCCAAAAGGAATATCATTGTAGGTGTCTGAAGTTTACCTAATACAAAAGAAAACTAACGTTACACACAACGTTAGCCTAGCTAGCCTGAGTTAGCAAAGTTAGCTGCAATTGCTAACAGCGCCGACGCTTCTTCATAGCCAGTGTTTCTGGTTCGACTCAAATCATAATCTGACAAATCGATGTGCGGCTCTACCTTAAGTTTGGTCAGAAGGTCTCCACATTTACTCAGGTTTGGGTTTTTCTTGTTCCACTCTGTTTTGAGCGTCTCATACAGCCCCGCAGTCTCTTTCAACGCCATGGTGATTCTGCAAAATACACGACACCGGCCAACGGAATACGTTAAATGACTGTCGTAAAACACTCCTGTGTTGCCATGGACTGTTTCCCCTGAGACAGACGGCAGATCAAGATGGCGGCATTCGGCGCTGAACGGTGGCTGAGTGACTTACCAAACCATACCATTTTCAAGAAAATACGTGACAAGTTGGATTCGGAACCCAACGCAAATGAAAGGGGTGTCGCTAAAAACCTCACCTTTTGTTTAGGTGGCGACCTTTTTGTTTGGGACGAGGCAGACCGCGTGTTTTACACGACCAACTTGCGACAGCTAAACTCGGATGAGAGTCGCGCTAGCGGGAACTATCAAGCCTTGCTGTGCATTAACCCTCCTCTCTTCGAAGTGTGCCAGGTGTTGCTAAGTCCGACGCAGCATCACGTCGCGCTCGTCGGGCTGCGCGGCGTCTCGGTGCTGGAGCTTCCTCAGCGGTGGGGCAAGAGGTCCGAGTTCGAGGGCGGAAGGAGTGACATCAACTGTAAGACTATCCCGGTGGCGGAGCGCTTCTTCACCAGCTCACCGTCGGTGAATCTGCGGCAGGCGGCTTGGTACCCCAGCGAGACCGACGAGCCCCACCTAGTGCTGCTCACATCCGACAACACCATCAGGTTTTACGGATTGAAGTCGCCCCAAACGCTGGCTAAAGTCCTGTCAGTGTCGCAGTCAGAAGATGACAGCAGCCTCCATCATCCGGTCCGTTCCTATGCAGCATCTCTTGGAGAGATAGCAGTGGCGTTTGACTTCGGGCCTATATCGTCCCCACCTCGGAAGCTGGCAGCACCGTGCTCCAAAGAACAGCTGGTCTACCCTCTGTACATCCTCTACGAAAATGGGGAGACATATGTGAGCTACACGAGCCAGACGAACGGCGTGAGTCTAAGTAAACCCGTTGGACCCCTCCCGATGTATCCTGCAGCAGAGGATAACTATGGCTACGATGCTTGTGCCATTCTCTGCCTGCCGTGTGTGCCCAGTATCCTGGTCATCGCCACTGAAACGGGCACACTGTACCACTGCGTGGTGCTGGAGTCTGAAGAAGAGGATGAGGCAGGGGCAGTGGAAAAGTGGATCCGAGGCACAGACGCAGTGCCGGCTCTCTATGTATTTGAGTGTGTTGAGCTAGAGCTCACCCTCAAAGTAGCCACAGGAGAGGATGAGGAGCCACAGGAGTTTGATTTCACCTGCCCAATCAGACTGCACAGAGACCCTCTGTGTCAGCACAGGTATCACTGCACCCACGAAGCAGGAGTGCACAGTGTGGGGCTAATCTGGGTCAACAAGCTGCAGAAGTTCCTCCAGTCAGGCGAGGAGGACAAGGACAGTATCCAGGAGCTGGCTGCTGAGAAGCGTTGCATTGTAGAGCACATTCTTTGTACCAGACCACTCCTAACCAGTCAGTCGGCTCCCGTTCGTGGCTTTTTGATTGTGTCTGACCTTTCCTTGGGCGCCACCATGATCTGCATCACCAGCACCTACGAGTGCATCCTGTTGCCGCTGCTGAGCTCCATTCGCCCTCCCTCCCCTCCCCTGCTCTGCTCCCACCCAGGTCCAGGCTCTGGTAGCTCCCCTCTGCGCGGGCTTGCTGACGACTCCTTCGAGCAGCACATCCGCAACATCCTGGTGCGTAGCTCCAACAATCCTCTCGTACTTAAGGCCGGGGACAAGGACACGTCACCACCACCTCCAGAGTGTCTGCAGCTATTAAGCAGAGCCACACAGGTCTTCCGTGAAGAGTACATTCTCAAGCAGGACATGGCCCGTGAAGAGATGCAGAGAAGGGTCAAACTCCTGACTGGTCAGAAGAACAAGCAGCTGGAAGAGCTGTCTCTGTGCAGGGAGGAGAGGATGACTCTGAGAGAGGCAGCAGAGAGGTTGGCTGATAAGTATGAAGATGCAAAGTATCGCCAGGAAACCAACATGAACAGGGTTAAAAAAGTGCTGGGCAGCCTGCAAAGCCAACTACCCATACTGTCAAACAGTGAGAAGGATATGAAGAAGGAGCTGCAGACCATCAGCGATCAACTGAAACACCTGGACAACTGCATCAAACAGGTGAACATGAAGATGGGGTACCAGAAGACTCAAGTGGACAAGGACGTGCCTGCAGCCAGGACCACGGTCTCACTCAATGCCCACCAGAAGAAGGTTGTTCAGGATGTCCTCAGAGAGCAGGGACAGCAAATTGGTGACATGATGAAACAGATCAAAGACATCAAAAACCATTTCAGTTTCTGAACACTGCAGAAATCACCAACAAATCTAATGATTCAAAAAAAGAAGTCAACTGCTCTTGAATACAGTGATTAAATGAGGTGACATTTTGTGACATCTGATGAGAAGTTGGAATGAGTGAACTTGACATGTGTGGAATGGGAATTTGAATTGAAAGATATTTTATATACTCTGATATAACTGGCATAACCGTTGCTACATGTTGTTTGCCTCTTAATAGAGATATGATAGGGTTGTCTTCGTGTCTTGCATAATGTTTTGCATATTTTTTTTACATCAATGTTCCTAAGTGTTAAGGGTTTGAGCCAGTGATTTAGTCACAGCAGAAGATGCGGATAAAATGGGAAATATTTGAGCATATTATATTTTCAATATTGTTTGTTCACTTTTTGGATTAATAATAAAATTGAAGGTTCTCTCTGACTGTCTTTACTTATTTGTCACTAATTATATCAACCATTAACTATTGTCCTAAGATATAACTAAGATATCTGAAAAAAAGATTTCAATTACGTATTAATTAAAAACAGACAAATAATAACATTTATATAAAATATTAGACCTACAAAAAAGGCAGAGAAAGGTAGATTCAATACTCGTGTGTGTGCTATAAATGTATTAACTGCACTCTGGAAGATACAATTTAATTGAAGCCTCTTATTAGTATCGGATGAACCGTTCTGTTTTCACATCAGGGATCACTTCACTAGTAACGTTTTCAACATGAATTATGTTCTAAAATGTGAACCTGTCCTTTGATGCCTCCAGTCTGCCACCTACAGTTGGACACTGCTGTGCACAGTGTCAGTGTGAGGTTGCCAGGGATCCTGTCTCCAGCAGATGTCACCCCTGTCCAGAGTTGATGACCTCAGTTCTTCTTCCAAGGCAGGTTTGCTAGTGAGGAATTCCCCACGTAAACACCGAGTGACGTATACGGAGACCCCGGTTTCGTTGAGTAAGCTTCATTGTTGGGGATGTCTGATGTTGGTGGGCATCCTCTGCTGTTGCCTGGGCCTGTCTGCAAGTGCACCCCCTCCACCCCGTTGTTGTGGCAGCACTGCTTAGCTTGATTTGAGCCACACATGTTTTAGATGGTTTATGACTCAGCCTAATTATGTAACAGACAGGCATTGTTCAAACTGCTATGGGGATTTTTATTCTACTCTCTAAAATGGCATTGCTAGCAAAACCTTTAAAAATATACAAGAAGCAAGCAACAGTTCATTTCTAGACTCAAAACTACATATAGGCTACATAAGAACATTTCAGCTGTCCTCTGAAGTTAGTCACCCTACTTGACTTTTTTAACATATTACCTCCCTCTTTCTCTCTCACACGCACAAATACACGGGAGAAGGTGTGGTGTGCTGCAGGTCTAGCTCAGGAACACTCCAAATAGGGGGATGTTGTTAAAGTCTTTCATAAAGGTACAGTGTCTAGATCCTTTGCATGAGCCTGAGGAAACTTAGCAGACCCTAGGAAAGGAGATATTAATAACTCTTAGGCCAGCCCACCACATTCTTCACATGTGAGTCACTGTAAGCCAGGGAGCAGGGGGGGAAAGGGCTGCTCTGCCTCTGGTTCTCATTTGTGTTTCTTTCCATGGAGGAGTGGAACAGGGAGGCGGGGAGAGCCACCCCTTCTTCTGCAAACTTTGAAAGCCTTATGTGAAACACCCACAGCTCTACACAGGACACATACTTGTGCTTATACCGCATAGTTTACACAGGATAAAGCCAAACATATTCACCGGCATGCTAGTGAGGGAGTGAATGTAGAACTAAACAGGGATGAGGGGGAATGGACTGCATGTAACTGTGTGAGTGTTGAGAGAGAGGGGCAGACAAAAGGCTCCGGAGGGGGGGGAACTGAGGGCAGAGAGCCTCGGAAAATGGTGGTATGGGGATTTGGCAGAGGAGAGTGTGACTCACGGTTTATCTGGTCTGTCACTGAGACCGAGTGAGCTCAATAGAAAAGAAAATCTTGTCAAAAGAGTGCCAAATCAAATGCACTCTACTGTTTGTTCTGTATCATGTACTTTATGTTGAATTATACATTTTGAATAACTCCATATCTGCTAACTCTTTCAAGCTCTGTCTACATGTCTTCTTACAAAAAGGGTCACTAAAGCGACAAGACACAGTCAGGGAACTTTATTTGGTTACAATAATAGTTAACATAAGAACAGTTGGTGGAGCTGTGTACAGTAGTCAGTAATATATCAGTCAGTCTAGTTCACCTCAGCATATCATGTTCTTTTACACAGCCGAGGTTTTGCTCCTGCACATACAAAACAGCAACAATTACAAAAATAATATATAAAGCATGTGCTCAAAACTGTGGCACGTAAAGCATCAAAGTGAAATGCATTCAGGTTATTAGATTTGCCCGTTTAGGTTTAAAATGCAATAAACAAACCATGTGAGCAATATATGTTTGTATATACATTTGTAGATGACTCCCTCACTGGAATGACCAGACCTGAAAATGGTATAATCCTACAAATGATCACCCAGATAATACTGTGATCCTCTGATATAGTCACTGAATGAATGCTGAATTGAAAAGATTTAATGTAGAAATGTTTTGCACTGTATTTGATCAAATAAATGCTGAATTCTGATCACTTAGAGCGCATCAGCCTTTATTTATTTCTGCTCAGCAAACACAAGTATATTTTTAATGCTAATATTAAAAAGCTAAATTTGAGGAGCCAAAGGGAAGAAGCAACCAGACCCGTGTGACTTCTTAATACTCAATCTTTTGCAGTAAGGCCTTGTTATAGACTCAAAGGATTGACTTACACTTTAATACAGTACGTTCCATTGTGCAAGACCAAAACTGGTCTCCGAGTATAAAAGCTGGACGCATTAGAACATTTTGTCATGGGTCTGGGGAAAACAAGAGCAAATACAAACAGTAGCATACGTGTGAGAGCCAACAGAGAAGAGTCTCTCTCAGCTCCAGGGACTTTGTGACATGTCTATGCATCAGAACCCTTCTGCCTGCGTTTGGAGGGCGGGATCAGACGTGTGGGAAGCTCAGGGGGTAGACCATGGCCCTCCAGCTTGACCTCAATCAGGTGGCTGGCCAGAGCAAATTCTTCATCATCCAGCATGCCATCGTGGTCCACATCCGACAACTTCCAGATGCGACCCAGCACAGAGTTGGGCAGGCGGGAGCTCACCATCCAGTCCTTAGCCTTGATGCCGCTCAGTTTCCCTTCATTGGGAGCGAGGTTATAGAAGATTTCATCATATTTGGGCTTGTCTTTGGTCACCACCCAATCATCCTCCTCCTCACACCCCTCTCCGTTCTCCTCGGCAAAAGGGTCGCCCTCATTGAACGGTCCGGCTCGGGTCCCAATGAAGGCTCCGCCCTGCACACCTGGTTGCTCACCTGCTTCCAGCTCCTCCTGCCGCAGGAGGGGCATCAGTTTGGCAATGTCAGAGGAGAGCAGCTCATCCAAGGCTGTCATCAGATTAGGCTTCAAGGTTTTGAACTTGGTGAAATCGTGAACCATCAGTTGCTCCTTTAAAAAGGGAATGATAAAAACACGTTGGCCAGGAGATAAAATTCAATTTAAAAGTAAAAATTGTATAGTTAGAGAGAAGTCTTTAACATACTTGTCTGCCAGATGTGTCCAGTACTGAAAACTCAGACTAACCTGCATTTTGGCACAATCTGGGAAGTCTCCAGCAGAAATGTTGTGCTGCAGCTGAATCTTAGAGAAAATAACTGGCAGCTGGTAGATCAGGTTCTTCTTTTTATTGTCCTTCCTGAAGACAGAAGGCATCTCCTGCTTCAGATAGCTGATGATGTGGGCATGGACCTGGGATTAAGAAAAGCATAGCAAAGATTTTCCCACCAAGACTTTAAAACAATTAACATGATTAGAGTGCAGTAATTTCAGCCTGTCAATAATCATTTAATAAACACGTGTTCATCACATGCCAACAACACCCACCCTAACCAGGCGGGCCCTCTTGACCAGGTCATTCAGCTTGCGTAAAGCTGCATTGCGAGGGAGGTTTTGGATGTCAGCGAACAGATCCTCCTCCTCCAGCTCAAACAGCTTACGGTTGTCTGTAACCATCAGTGGCTCTGACCAGAAGGAGCCAATGTAGACACGCAGAACCTCCGGGGTGCCAAACACCTTCCCCAGGGACCACATGAGTGCACCGTACACTCGCATCAGCTGCTGGGTGCCCACCATGTCTGCCTTGTTGAGCACCACACGCAGCTTGTCCTCGTTGCCTTTCAGGGCGCCGATGGCCTCAGAGAACTCGTCTGATATCTCCAGTTTATGGGCATCAAACAGCAGGATGATGCGGTCCACGCGCTCCGCAAACCAGCGCAGCACAGCTGGGAAGTCATAGCCTGTGTGAATAGAAGAAGGTTGAATACCTATTCATAAACCTGAAAACTTCCATAAAAATAAAGGGAGGTCAGGAGAGGGGAGAAGGTCGACACAGACACAAAGTCCTCACACCTCTTATATGTATCTGTCAAACCCATAACAGCTGTACATTCAGGGCTTCGCTTTATACAAGATACCACATTAACATTAACATATAAAATGTCAGTTTAACAAAACACATTTTCAGATTTTTGATTGATCTGTATCAACATGATCATACTTAAACGGTCAGTTCACCCAAATTACAAAACACACATTTTCTCACTTACCTCCTGTGGTAAAGCCACATAAATAGTTCAGGTTTGTATCTTCCTAGGTTTGCAGATAGCCATCTCTAAATTTTCCTTCAGTGGACTTCTGTTTGTGGAGCTCACGGCACTAAAAATGAACAACATCATCTTTTCAAAAACGATGGTCCAGTGACTCCCACAAACCTCACTGTGAGCAGTTTGCATTAGAACTACTTCTACACAAAGAAACAGTTTGGATCATCCAGAGAAACTGGAACACTTTCTGAAAGACATGTTGATGCTGATGTTTTCAATGTGATATCTCAGTTCTGTGAGCACCACAAACAGCATTCCACCTCCACTGTTGGGTGGAGGCAGGCATCTCACAGACGGATATTTCAAAACCTCAGCAGATAAAACCAAAACTTCTGCAAGATACCACCAGAGCTAAATGAGGACGTGTGTGTGTGTCACAATCTGGATGCACTGACCCTTTGAACTTGTTAGTTTCTCATGCAGACTGACTTGAGTAATAATGAGTTACTTAAAGCGCTGATGAATAGAAAAGTGAAAAACTACAGTGAGTTGATGATAGAAGTCATTTTTTCAATTCTCAACATTCCTCCAGATGTGCAGACAGAATTTCAGTCTGTACCATCTCTGTTCCTGATTATGATTTCATGGTTTCTCAGTGTTCTCCTAAGATGTTTACTTGCCCTGCTGCCAAGAGTTATTGAGATAGAGAAAAGTGGTCCCATGAGTTAGCCAGGCGTGCCAAGGAGATGAGTTTGTGAGCTGACGTTCAGGATGTGTGTCTCTGCAAGCCCCCTCATGCCCTCTCCTCACCTTTGTCACCTCTGCTACCTCTCTCACCTCGGCTAACTCTTTGCTTAGCACCGGACAGAATCCCCGGTGTGTCAATAATGCTGATACTCTCCAGGACCTGGTTGGGCATCTGCGCACACTGGAACCTGTTTTTTTTTATCACCAAACAGGAGAAAAGTCACATAAACGATGATATGACGCGAGTTCAGAGAGGTCAGTTTAGAAAAACACAGTGCAGAGGGAAATAATCTAAATCCTGTGAAAAATGGTTCACTCTTATCAAAGCAGCCAATGTGATCTAAGGAGCAGATTAGAAGCTACCCTCTCCACACCCCCACCCCTCCCACCGCAGCCCATTGTGTGCACGAAGGCCTCTCATTGCAGTGGGCTTCCTGAAGGAAAATGACCACTACTGCCAGAATCAAACAATAAGGCCCGCTAATGATGTGCGCCTTAGAACAACAACACCATTTCCTTTGGTTTATGGGATTAACGAGCCCACCGTTCCCTGAACAGGAAGTCAAATCAAAAGAAGAGACGCAAATACGTTCACAAACACACCCTGCAGAGGCGCCATTAACAGTAGCACTGTATGTTTCTATCACTTCTGGCCTTGTGGCAATGTTTCTAGCAGCTAACAGCACTTGATTGTAAATCACATGACTGCTTTCTTGGTTTACATCAGTGGAAAAAACATCCACAGAAATCTGGCAGCCCAGACAGTAAAAAGAGCAGAGGAAAGAACTTCGATGTTAACGTTTCTCTTACAGGTTTCCCAGCTTTGCAAAATCTGTGACTTCATTTGTTCGTCTTTGCCCCCAAGGGCTGTGGAGCCCCCTGACCTTGTCTTTGAACCTGTTTACATTGCAGTTCCTGTCTGAAACATTAGCTTTCATCACCCTCTTGGGTGATATTGCTCCCTTTCTCCGTTTTTCCACAAATAAGGCAAGTGCCTCCCAGCTCTGAAATTTGGCACCAGGACTTGAAATTCCAACGAGCTAAAAAACAGTCTGTTATCTATCCTTCCCTGTTTTTCCTCCCTTGGTTCTCTCTCATACTCTCTACTCTATTTTGTGCTGATATCTACGTGGCTGTGGAATCATTACACAACACGCTGTGAATAAAATCCCTGTTCTCACCTGTTGAGGAAGGTGTTTCCAAAAGGGTTGAGTTTGCGGAAAGGCTTGTTGGGGTCTACAATAAGGGCGTTCCCGGGGATGACCCCCTCCACCTCGCCATGCATGATGGCCGTAAAGCAGTCAGTGGTGGGTTCAGGTCCCACCCTGCTTCCGGGAATATCCTGCTCTAGTAGATACCTGTCAGTCACACATATAGCTTGTGATTTTCAGTAAACTTACAATCACACAGAATTTAAGTGTTTGATGCTGAGCTGTAATTTCTTACTTGATGAAGGTTGTTTTTCCAGTGGAGTACTGCCCCACCACCAGCACCATCGGCTTGTTATCAAAGTCTGCATCCTCCAGACTGGGAGAGTGGAAGTCATGAAAGCCATAGTACTGCTCCAGAGGTAGCAGCTTCTTACGATACAAGGACTTGAGCCCCTCTGTCACAGTGCGGATCACCTCAGGAGCCTTCTTCACATTTTTTCTGCCCCAGCGTGACATGTTGATTGATTAACAAGTGTCAGAGTGTCTGTTGTTTTGAGATGTTTTTCCTGTGGCTGAACCTTGGAAACCTTCAGGTGTATCCTGTATTTATGTGAACGCTGCTCACTTGTCCTTGAAACCTCCTCTGCGCCCACCGAGGCGAACGATAGGGTTGATTTTCCGTTTGAAGTCTGAACCTTCCCCTTTGATCACTTTTAACCCCTGTAATGTGGGCAGAAAAAATACAGGTAGAGGTTAATCCAATCAGAAAAAAGAGATTAATCCAGATGGCAAAATGTTTTTAAGTGTTCTTACACTGTGATCAAAGTCTGCCACGACCTAGAGTGAGGATGTGGAATCTGGGGTAAGCTTCAGCCCACCAGAAGTCTGCCAAGGATCGTCAGTGCATGCCCGGAAAAAGTTGGTGTTCACGCTGGAAAACTTGCACACCCAGCCCTGCGTCAGGATCTGCACAGGGATAGCTCATTTCTTTACAGTGAAATGAGTAAGACCTTCCTTTTATCCTCTGCAGTTCCTCCCAGTGGAACATGAAATACGTGCATGGCACAATTGTTCATGTAAGGAAAGGACTGAAAATCTAATTTAACCCTTGAGTAACAATCTTTATTTACTGTAGTGTACATAAGCAGAAATGCTGGATTAGGAATGAAAGGCGCAACTCATTAGAAGCAGACTGACACAAAGGTGAGACACGCGTCAGCAGATGTTAACTCATCTGTGGAGAGATTTCTCTCTTGCAAATCCCATTTGAACAAGGATCAAAAAATGTAATATCTGCCCAAAGGAGGACAGGCAAACCCAGTCCTGACATGTCACAAGACCAGTTTTGAAAGAGTTCTTGTCAAAATGGCGAACCCTGGAGATCTACAGGAGAGACAAATTGTGATTTGACCGCCATTACACACAGAAGCAGTGTGCCAGCAAAGCTGTACGAGGAAAAGTTCCTGTAAGAATCAAAGGTTTGGTTAAGCAATTAGGAAGCAATTCCTAAGTTTAAGGATGGTGGAAAATGCCTTGTGGGTTTGTGCAACACAATTATGGACTAAGAACAAAAAATGTAACATGCAGGAGCAACAAGTATCAGGGGAGTCACACTTTAACATCTAAATGAAGAAATGGAAACAACTGTTCAAAGGGACGGATCATTAATTCTGCTGCTAAGCTGTGATCTTTGCACTCATCAAACACCATCAAGGCTGTTTCCTTTATTGTATCACAATCTCTGTTTGAGTAAAAGTTACAAATCAAGCTGATCATTATAGACATATTTAAAGTTTCAAAAGGAGTATTTACCAAGTTATTATGGTGGAAGCAGACTTCTTCAAGCGCCTTGATCGCTCCCTCTCTCCAGTCTTGCCCTCTGGAGTTTGGAAAATATTTTGACTTGAGACAGAAACAGGGAGTCTCTTGGAGGAGCTGCAGCTACATGTATGGGTGTACCCCTGACAGCAAATAGGAACCCTCAGTGGAGCACCAGCGCAGCTAGGTTACAGAGGATCGTTCTTCTCCAGGGTTTAATGTATTTCAGATGAGCTCCAGATCTGGCAGGGGTCCTTACTCTGCTTGCTGAAAGAGCACAAGCCAATAACTAAGACACACACAAGTTTTCTCTCCCCTTGCTTGCTTCTCCTAGTTTAATGCACCTCCTCTTCCAGGGATTCCTGGCAACACTGTGGGCAGCACTAACACTATGCTCAGGGCAGGGATGAGCTGAGCTGTGGTTAGAGGGCGTGGACCTGGAGGAGGGGTGGGGGGTTGTGAATAAATAATTTGGGTGGAGTAATTTTTTCTTCTTCTACACGAGTGTGTCCTTATGCATATTTTGAATGATAAACATTCTCATGCTGCACCCTTCTAGTCATGGCCTCTGAACTCCTCCATGTTTTTCAGTTGCTTTATTTTTTGCTCAACCTACTGTAACATGTCATACGTTTACAGATGTGACTTTTTCCCCTCATCAGTCTAAACTCCCTTGCTCCTCCCAAACTGTGTGAACCCTGCAGGCGATGAAGCACACAAACCAGCTCCACTTTTCCATTTCCATGCTCCACCTGCTGGCTGTCTGATAGAGAACAAACCCCACCAACACCACCATCTCCCCCTGACTATCTTACAGTACTACAGTCATCCTTAGTCATGCAAAGGAATGTATCATGAAGATCAGGAATCACTGGACAAATGACTAGAGGACCTGCAATGTTTCATAAAAGAAGCCAGGTTTAATTTACAGTTTTACTAAATGTACATTTCTTTTTAAAAAGTGTCATTATACACAATAAATACAATACAAAATTAATCTGTAATACTATACTTCAAATTCTCTTACGGTCTTTTTGTACATTATTATTGTTCCTTTTTTCCCCCCATTTCAATGCTTGTGCTGTGTTTGTGTTTGAATTGTCCACCAGGCTTAGAAAGAACACACATGGGAGGCAGAGAGATGAAACTAACAGATTGACAACACAGAAAACCAACAGTTAAAACTGGCCTGCCCCCTGCTGACTGAAATGCATAATCTTAACCTGGCATCATCAGCAACGGGGGTGGGGGGTGGGGGCAGGTGTGGGTGGAGGCGTGGCCTAAAACCAAGAACCTGGAACATCCTGACATTAGAAGCAACATTTCATTTACATCTTGGCAGTGCCCAAGAGCAGCCAAAAGAAAAACTTCAATGTTTTTAAAAACCATTTTCTCAACATGTCTGACTTTAAAACGCACGTAATGAAATTATGGCATAATGGAGGTTGAAGCTATTTGATTATTTCCGGTCGCAGACAAAGAGACTAAAGAAATGTATTCTTGATAAAGAGGTGAACGGTCATTTCCGCATGTGTTGTCTGCATCTGCAGGGCAGCATTATCTTTGTGATAAGAGAATCAAATTTGGTTGCAAAAGGAAGACACTGTGCATATATCTGCCTCTCAGCTGCAGGTAGCTGAGCCAAGTTACCCAAAGATATCTGTTTAAAGGAGCTGCCTGACGCTCAGCGGGATTTTAACCAGGAGATGAGACTGGTGCGCAGGCCATATACAAAGGAATGTATGAATACTGAATGAGAAAAGGTGAAAGAACTAGAGGACAACCACCTCTGATGATGTCCTCTTGTGAGAACACATACAAAATGCCAGGTATCTTCAAGTCTGCAAGTCACAAGTCCGTTTTAACTTCAACCACTCTCACTTACTCCACCTCGGGTCTACCTCAGGGTGTAAATGACAAAGAAATGTCTGGACAATTCAAATGGACAAACAAAGCCAACACAGCTTGGCAGAGTAGTACAGTGATACTGTTTTCACAGTGCCCCCCTTCCCCTGCCTCCAAATCTGTCTTAGTTCCCCCATGTCAGTCCGGCCTGGGGCTGAGGGGATGTTATCTGCTTTGAGTCTGGGGCACCAGGCTGCCATTGTGGCCACGGCCACCGACCTGAGGGTGCTGGGCCAAGGAGGTGGATGAGGAAGCAGAGGAGGAGGGTGGGACTGAGGGTCTGTGGGATGAGGCTGCCGAGCCCCCTGGGCGCTGGCTTTGGTGTTGGTGTTGGTGGGACCTGCTGTTGCCCCCTTTAATGTGGTGTCCGCGGGCCGAGGGCTCCTGCTGCAGGTTGAGGATGCTGTCGATGGCACACTGCAGGTGCTCGTTCAGAGAGTCGTCTGGAGGACTGCCGCTGGAGAAGCTGGCGTTATCCATGTCAGGGGAGTCCGACTTGCAGCGTTTGGCAGGAAGCAAAGAGTCTCGTGTGAAGGAGGACTCCGGAGAGGGAGGCCCAGGGGCATGCTGGTCCATTCTGAATGTCCCACCTGCCCTGTGTCTATTTTTTACACTTACCCTCTTGTATTTACTTACATCTGTCTCTTGATCTGCGTGCTCCTCCCCTCTCTCCTTCGTCCCGTCCCTGTCTAGGAGCTGTGGGAGATGGTGGTGTTGTGTGGTTTTGATACCACGGTTAAACACCTCGTCCATTTCGTCCAGCCCCTGCATTGCACTCCCTAAACGGCCTGTTTCGTGGCTCGACTCTGTGTGAGTGTGCGAGGGCTCCCTGCCTCTTTTCTCCACCTTCACACTGGCTATGACTGTTCGCTCTGAAGGAGGAGATGAGGCCTCGTGCCTGGGGGGTGACGGCGTGGGTCTCGGGTAGGATAAACTCTCGTCTCCTCCCCCTGGGACACCAGGTCTGACCCGGGGACTAATGTTTTCCCGGTAGGTTTTTCGAAGGGGGAGACGGCAGGTTGTCTGTGAGGGAGTGGCAGTGGAGGCAGAATTGTGTTTGACCCCACCCACATCGTGGTGATCCAATGTTCCGTTCATCTGAGTAGTGGAGGAGGAGGAGGAGGAAGTGGACAACGACCAAGTATGAGAGGAAGAGGTAGAGGAAGATGGGACAGCATTGGGGGGAGCATTACCCCTCAGTGGTGGATTACACTGAGTGGTTGCTATGGTGACTGATGAGGCAGAGGAAGCAGTACATACGGGGGACTGAGTTCTGATGACTGTAGGAGGAGGAGATGATAGAGGATGGGACTTTGGGTGTGGGACAGCAGCGTCGAGCTGAGTCTGAGGCTGGGATAAGGACTGGCCGCTCGGCTGAGGTTGAGGTGTGTGCACTGGGTCTAAGGCAGTGTTGTGGACCACCTTACTGAACCCCGTTTGATCCTGCTTGATCTTCAGCTTCAAGCCAATTCTCCTGCGAGCCTCGTAGGTCTTCATAGGCGGTTTGCTGGTTCTCTGCGGGAGAGCGTCGTCATCATCAGCCACTTGAGAGTTGAAGGACGAGGAGGAGAAAGAGGACGATGCCGCTGGAGCACGACTGAAAGAGCTCTGGCTGGTGGGCTCGGCCACCAACCTGCTCGCTGCAGCTGGAGGTGGGGGACAGCTGCTGGACCAGGACACAGAGGCTCCGCCTCCACCCTGCTTTATTACTAGTTTGGTAGGGGGGAAGGGGGCGGCGGACGGGGCAGCAGGAGGTGCTGGAGCTGGAGCAGGAGCAGGAGCCGGAGCCGGAGCCGGAGCCGGAGCTGGGGTGGGTGCAGGAGGAGGGTTTGGGGTGATGTTTGGAAGAGAGGCTGGGGCAGGAGCTGCAGGAGCTGCAGGAGCGGCAGCAGGGACAGCAGCAGGTACACCTCCACTCACTGAGGTGGGCTCAGCTGAAGATGGTTTCTGTTGGGATGAAACTACACTCTCCAACATGCGCACGTTTGCCACAAACTCCTCTGCAATTAAATAAAGAGAATTACATAATTAACATACATCTCATTTAGATCGAGACAACCACAAAGCCATATATGGCCACAGACAGCGGTAGGGTACCTGGTCTCTCCTTGGCCAAAATCCTGTCTTGACTCAAGGCAATCTTCTCCTCCTGAATGAACATCCGGTCAATCATCACCATCTCTGCCGAGGGGCCCAGTCGCTGCTCAGGTTCAAACACCGAAAACCATCAGTTCAAAATCAATTCAGGACAAAGAAGATAACAAGAAGGCACATGGTGAGGGTGCTGGTTTAGAAACTTACTTTGGACTCAGCAAAGAGCAGGTGGCGATATTTATCCAGCATGGCCTGGGTCCTTTTCAGCAGATGGCAGGAGACCCTCTCAAATTCATCATCCACTGTGCACAAGAGAACAAAGATGTTGATGAAGAGTGACATTTGTAAAAAGCTACTGTATATTGGTATATGGGCTATCCTGGAGGCCATGCAGTTTGTTACCTCTCTGATAGTCTTGAGAAGAGTTGGCAGTTCCCTGGTAGAGATGGTAAGGCAGCAGTCTGTGCAGTGTGTCCTCAAAAGAGTGGAAAGAAGCGCTGTAGTTTGGGTGAAGGACTGAGCCCTGCTGTTTCCTCAGCTGTTCTAGCATCCTGCAGTACGGTATGTATAAAGAAATAGGATTTACAAAAATGGCATTATGCAACATTTACAATAAGCCATTAAAATACATGCGGCACACACCTGGCTTCTTTGCTGGGCTCTGCACTGAAAGGCATCTTCATTGTTGTCTGTGATGCAAACAAAGACGAAAAACCGGAATTAAACCTTCATGCTGAAGCTTAAATATTCACTGTTTTAGGACCTCACTAACATGCAGTGACTTCCTTTACCTGAGGTTGTACTGGAGCTGGGGGCTGTGGAGCAGGCATTTGAGTCAGACTAGTTCCTAACACCTGTATCTGCATCCCACCTTTCCCCAGAGTCATCCCTCCAACTGAGCTGATCACCCCTGGCTTTGGCTGAACCTGAGATCAGAAACATAATAATGTGAAAATGTAGAACAGCTAGCACACCATGCATGTCCGTGGAGGAATTGGCTTTGTGATGTTACCTACCTGTGCAGGCTGGGTAAGGCTGGCAGGAGTGACAGTCTGATTCACCATTGCTCCAGCTGGCCCTTGGGCTCCTGAGAATACCTGTAAGTCACTTGATGCTAAAAGAGGAGGAAACAAATTATTACAAAGAGAAATACGTCAAGGTGCGTTCAGGGTCCTGCCGTTTTTACATCATTAGGGGTAAATTGTGTCTAACCTGTAGCAGGAGTTTTGATGAGCACCGACGTCGACTGCAGCACTGAGAGAAGTGGAGCAGGTGTAGCGGAGCTGTCCGACGATGCAATCACCACTTTATCAACAGGAACGTCTTGCTGGGAGCTGAACTGACTGGAGGCTTGAGGCTGAGGCTGAGCAGGCTGCTTGGCCTGCAGCAGGATGTTCTGCTGGACCTGAAAACACACCAGGGCCGTTCTTACACATTTTGTAAACAAGAAATCCTAAATTTCCTAAAGTCTACTCTGGCTCCTGGTTTGTACTGATAAGTTGATCACCAGTCCAATCACCCGCTGGATATGATACATTTAAACCACACTTTCTAAACAGTGGAAAAGACAGCGAAAGCATGAATGGTTTACTCACGTATAGCAAATAGTAACCTATGGGATGTTTTAGTCGTCTTTTCAACATTCAACTAATTTGAATAGTGGAAAACATTCACAACCACACATATGCATCACATGTATTACTCTACAACAGCACAAGCTGTATCAGATTTAACAGCTGTTGGTGTTCTTCTGAATAACAGCTGTCAACTTCTGAACTGCTAAAGGGGGATGAAGCAGCATGTGAAGTCTAAATACACAAGATTGACCTCTCATTGCATGCACATTAGTTTTATTAAGAGAAGTCTATGAAGTGGGACAATACCTGGTGCAGCTTATCCAGCAGCTGTTTCTGCTGAGGTGAGGGCTGGGTGATGCCTGACAGGGTCTGAATTTGCGCTCCTACTAATTGCAGGTGGTGCTGCTGCTCAGCTGTCAGGCCCTGGATGGGAACCTGGGCTTTGACTACAACGGTGGCAGAAGTGCTGACAGGAGGAGCAGTAAATTGGTGCTGTGCGGGTGGTGCAGGAGGAGGCTTGGGTGACTGTGACATGGGAGGCATATCTTGCTGATAAGGGGAAGGCTGGGAGGCTGGCCGCGGCTGAGGCTGAAGCTGAACTTGAATGTGTGTCTGCTGGGGCTGTGTCTGCTGCGGCTGGACCTGTTGAGCTATTTGGGGGGACTCTGCAATTTGGTTATGGACAATAAAGAGGTGAGATGAGGGTGTGCATGAGCGAGAGGGAGTTTGAGACTGTGGCTGAGGCTGAGAGGGAGGATGCGACTGCTGTTGATGGTGTGGTGACTGGATCTGCTGGCTCAGAGTGAGAGGAGACTGGGAAGGCTGGGGGCTGTCTGCCACTGGGGGAGCTGTGGTGTGAGTGGTCAAGGTCGGTGAGGGGGACATGCCCTGGATCTTCAGGGGCTGCTTATGTCCACTGGAGGGTACCTGAAGAAGTGGAATCACGTTAGAATTATATGCTTATTTGATTCAAGAATGCAAACAATATTTCATGTCAGGAGGAATTTGGGACATCAAGCACAAAAAACACACAGTTCTACATGCAGATAGAATAAAGTAAATATTATTCTAGTACATGGTTCAAGACTTGACACTAGATACAAAACAGGGCTGGGCGATATGGCTATACCAGAATCTTAATTAGAATATTTTTTACATCAACACACACACACACACACACACACACACACACACACACACACACACACACACACACACACACACACACACACACACACACACACACACACACACACACACACACACAC
>JAVQJD010063133.1:0-15000 GCA_036023655.1 Nannoperca australis | reverse complement strand
AAATACAGTGATGACTACAAATGAAGAAAAACATCCAATAAACAGAAAGCCAATGCAAAACTGTGGTTGGGGGGATTATTATTGTAATCACATGTTCCTGTGAGAATTGTCACCCTTATGTTTAGGATGTTCTTACAAAGTTCCTGGGTCTTGTCTTCATTTCCACCTTCTTGAAGGAGTAGCGTTCTCCAGTTCGTCCGTCAGTCAGGATGTACCACGTCCCCCAGTAGATACCGTTAGTCACCCCACTGTAGCGGCCACGGTAATACCTTCCATTCAGGTTAGCTGCCAGGCAGGCATCAAACCACCAGCCTGCACCGTAGTACTGACCACAGTTTCCAGCTGCATAACGGTCGTGGTCTCGGTCAGCTGTGCTGAAGGATCTGCCGTCGTGGTTGTAACGTTTGCTGTAGCTGAGTGCATTGCCTGCATCACCAGAGTACTCCCGGGCGGTTAAACGATACCTGGAGTAAAGGAAAGAACAAACCCAATTTTCTACTGTATACTTTAGTTTAAAGCCCCTGAAAACATATTTTTTACAATCAGTTTCTTATTATGAGTGATGGAGTAAGAGCACATTTTTGTCTGCCAAAGTTATCACTATTTTGGTTATTTCATGCAAGAGATTTCAGTTTGAAGTGGGCAGGGTTCAGTTGGAAAAATGTGATGTCACATACTTCCATGCACCAATCAAATCTTAATGACAGTTTTTGGTATTATTTGATTATGTTGCCAGCACTGTCAATCAAACCTGATCAAACTACAACCAAACAGCCCTGATGGAGGAAACGTTGAGCTTTAAACTTTAAACAAATAATAACCAAGATATTTCTTTCTGGACTTTGAATGATTGTTCTAAAGAAAGATGCACTTAAGAACACTTAAAGACAAGTTTTTAAGATTAACGGTTAATGATTCATAATTTATTACTGGAACATTCCATCTAGCTATTGCAGAAGTAGTGTGTTTGTTCACCTCTGTGCCTCTGAGGCCACTTTAAAGTTGTTGTAGGTAGCATGGCGCTTCTGCTGGTGCCAGTCCTCCAGCTCGACACGGAGCTGGTGTTGGCCAGTGGAGGTGAGGGCGTGCAGTGCTGTGTTCCCCAGCCAGTGCTCTCCCTGCGGACTGCCAAAGCCCTCCCGGTATTCCTGCCATGTCCTGTTGAAGTCCAGTGAGCCATCCTGCCGATTCTGGATCACCGTCCACCCACCACCCGCTGTCTCCATGTCACATTTAGCCTGAGTCAAAACAAAGACTTTGATATTATTACGCCTAGATTTTAGTAATCCACAGATAGCATACACATCTCTAAAAGAAGAGGAGCAGGGTGGGGGTCCGTCTGTGTGTTTTACGAGTGTGGTGAATCTGAAATACCTCCACTGCTGGCCTGTGCAGGTCAGGCTGGATGGTGTAGATTCCATTCTCTTTGATCCCGAGCCTGTAAATCTCTGCACAGTCCTGAGGATGTAACCGCTCCAAGGGGGCGACTGAGAACCACACGGTACATTTTTATTTAACTTAATTTATTAATTAATCAACAACTGAGTAATGCGATCACACTTCTAATGCCCTTACCTGTGGGTGGATATTGTGTGATGCTCTTTAGGAACAGCAGCAGGTCTTTCTCCCCCTCTCTTCCCACGGCTGCACTCTCTGTCAACCCAGAGAAAGACTGGGTTATCATTAAGACACATCACGCTGTTGTCAGAGGTGGAAAATAGAAGCTCTGTCTTTACATACTACATAGAGGGGTTCGAGTTTAGTATGATGACTCTTTAAAGCTTCTTCACATTGTTAGCAGTACAGTGTGTGTGTGTGTGTGTGTGTGTGTGTGTGGGCAGTTTTTCTCATCCTTCTCAGTGCAGTTAAATTCCTATGCACTCACCTATGACCGACACTTAGCAGACCTCATTGAGGTTCTGTTTACAATGTGTGGGGGAGTGACTGCGCTGGCATTTGTGTGTGTGTGTGTGTGTGTGTGTGTGTCGTGTGTGTGTGTGCATTTGTCTATGCGTTGCAAAGGTTGGGAGATATTAATGTGTACTACTCACCCAGTCGTTTGGCCATGGCCCCAAGGGCCTGGCTGTGACAGTGGAGGTCACACTCTGTCAGTACAGCTGCCATTAGTGCCAGGATGGCCCCTAGAGAGTTGCTCTCTTGGCCCCCGTGACTCCAGGGACCCCCTGTTTCCTGGAGAGAGCGCATGCAGCGCTGCAGCTGAACGAGGCGCTCTTTGACACCTCCAGTCTGCAAAGACAGTGCTCACAGGTACTTTCCTGATAAGACATTGTGTTACACTTTAAGTCAGAAATCAGTCATGAGTAAAGTCCAAATCCACTTAATTCATTATGGATATTTCAGTGTAAGTGAAACAGTGCTAAAGAAAGTGATGTCCTGCATGTCCATAATCATACATAATTCAGCTTGGAAGATCTCAAAGGCTAATCCACACACAAAACTCACAGCTCACTGGCATGTTTTGTGTCACACTGTCTCTTACACTTACGTCAGCCATTGTAATCACGTTCCTTACACACCTGTTGCTGCATGAGCTCAGCACAGCCATATGATGAGGACATTTTTAAAGCAGACCTAATTTTATCCCTTCTTTGATTGCTGACTGTCATTGCTCCATGGCTGTTAGCATGTGCCAAGAATAGTGTGCCGACTGGCCTATGAGAAAGGACCCTCTGGTCTTAGCCTGGTAGTACACTGCTCACTCTCCCTGGCACACGTGCATGAGTAGGCAGGTGGTCAGCTCTGCTTCAACTTGTCTATCAATGTAGCATCTCACTGTGACATGGCTGAGAAATATCTTATTAAAAGTTCCATGCTTTTCTCAGAGAATAACTTTTTAAGGTTTAAGTCTCATTCATGGCGATGTCTCTTACCTTAGGCTGAACCTGGGAGAGATCGTGCCTGTGCTCCACCCTCCGAGGAACATCTGAGATGGCTGGAAGTGAAACCCCCATCCTGCAGGCTGTTGTCCCAGTTTGACCCTCACAGGTCCTGGTACCCACTCCTGCTCTTGTCCCAGGCTGGATGGGTGCAGCCACCAGACTGTCCCTGCAGGGAGGGTGTGTGCAGGCCGGGGATGCATCTGAGGACAGCAGTGCTCCCACATGCAGAGACAGCAGCAGGAGCAAACCGAGAGAACCAAATGTAATCATGGGGAAAAGAAGAAATGCAGGCTTGTCCTGATCTTTGTCTTAAGGTCTTGACAGGTGGTCCACCTTTTCCTCCAGGTGGAAAGCCTCTTTCCTCCAAGCTCCAAGCAAACTTTCACTTTCTTTATTTCTCAATAACTGCCTCTTCAGGTGCAAAGTGTTTTCTGACCTGTCCTTTTCGTATAAATCTTTCTATTGTTGTCCTTGTCTGTCTCGTTTCCTACTCTTTTTGCTTCTTTCATCCTCTTCCCTTTTTTTCCCTCAGTTCATCTCCCTCCCTGTCCTCCTCTTTCTCCTCTCTCTCTCTGTTAGTGAGGTCGGCTTGGCTCAGATTCCTAGATAACTGCGGCACTCTTTGCTGTCTGACACGGACTAATGCACCCACCCCCTGATGCGCGCACACACACTCACACACACACACAATCTGTCCATCTCCTTAACTCATCTCATTCTGTCTAAGACTCCCACATAGCCACACACAGAGGTGCACGTTTACACACACACTTGCACCCAGAATGTGAATAGAGATTTTGCTCCGTCTTGAACACATGTGCAGAATAAACCTTTCACAGATTAATGGATCTTTTTTTAATGCTGTGGATGAGCTCTTCGCCTGCCTCTGTGATGATAGCTGTCTCACATGCCGTATATTCATGTTTTAATAACTTTTTTTTCTCTCTCTCAAGAACCCCATACCCATTCTGAACCGACTTTAACCTCCTCTTACCCCTACTCATCAATGTGCATACACGGCAAATGTTTGTAGAGATGAAAATGCAGCAGATGCTTAAAGTATGTGGCTCCTTCTCTCCTGTGTGCCATTTTGACACTCAAGTCCTTTTGTGTTTCCATGTTTGTGTTTACAAACTGAGTTCCAAAGAGGCCATAAAGACTCAGCGTTCAATAGGAGCGAGAAGGCAGGAATTCCTCTATAAACAATGGTCATCAGGATTCTGCAGAGGCACACTCCCACTAACAAGGAGCTCAAACACACACGTAGACACACTTACACATGAACGTGGACGAAAGAACGAAATCAAGATGAGATCTTTCTTAGGCTCAGTCGGGAAAATAATAATCATAATGTGAAACTGTTCTGATGAGCCAACGGCAGCTTGAGGAGTCTATGAGTCCTTAAGCTAAATCAAGAGACAAGATTCAGAGTCCTAATGTTATGTTAGTAAATTCACATACTTTTCTATTGGCACATAATAATTAAAACACATGCTACAGCTTAGGTTTTCTTTGATAAATTGGTTTATTTTGAATTTATTAATTTATCAACATAAAAAAATTACTTGAATTAAGCCAGAGCTAGCTTGTCTTGTTTCAGATGTTATAATGGTACCATAAACATAGAATAAAACAGCATATGTTATAAAGTTAATATAGGTGTACAGTACACATTCACCAATAAATAATGTCACAGTAAGGCCAATGAAATGCCTATATTATTATTATTAAAAAAAGTTACTTCTTTAGATGTGTAGCTGAGAAAATGGATTTCTGTAAATGTAGTGCATCTAGTGATCATATGTGCAGCAGTTGTGACTCAAACAGAAACGTTTTTCTGATGTTAAGATTACAGTTCTCCTGTTGAAAATATTGTGTGTCGCACCAACCTGAAATCACATTTCTTTATGAACTTAAAATGTGTCTGTGTTACTCAATTGTGAGTTTACATTTTGCACTCAGCAGCGTTATTTTTTTAATTTTACTTTTATATCATTATAATGTCACATATTGTTATTCATTGTTACATCAATATCAAATATCAAACTTGTTATCAATATAACGTTCTATATCAATTTAAAGTGTTTCTGTTATGTGTTATGGTATCCTAAAATGTTTTGTAATAATTTGAAAGGATAGATACAAATGTGTTCTCACCAGCAGAAATACATTTTCTCTCGTGGACTGACAGGCTGCACTCTCATGTTGGCATGTTTCTTGGTAACACTGTGTTTTAGCATTCAGGGAACAAAGACAGTTTTTAAAGTATCACAGAAACAGATCTGTTTGTGTGCTACATTGTTCTACAGAGGTCCACAACATAACTGTATAATATATGGGACTACCAGTTCACTTGATGATTAATTCAAAGTGAGTTGACACTGTCCTCTAGTGGTGGATCGTCACAGCTCTCCATTAAGACTATGGTTCACTACGATTAACCACACTAATCCACCCCATCTCTAACATCTTGATCATTTAAAGACAAAAAGGCATCTCTGGTCAGGGAAGTGATCAAAGTAAGAAGGCACCCCATGGGTCAGGAATACAGGACATCAGATAAATTACGAAGATCCATGCCGACATATGGATGCTGAAAACTTGTCTGGCAAACTCAAATAATCTGTACTGTTTTCAAATGGGCCTCCATTGGTTTATGAAGATTATGTTGTATGAACTAACGCTCCAGGGAGGCTACCAAATGGATCTTGAGCCATTTTTCTCAACTGCTGTTTCCAAGGTCAAGAGTGAACTTTGAACCTCAGCTTCTAAAGGGGCAATGCCACCAATTTTACACATGAAGTTGGAGTTTAGTGGTCATGTGGAGGAATTCTCAGCCAAAGTCTGAGGGAATAACCCTAGTGATGTCGTTAGGGTTATCTCAACTCAAGGGATAAAAACTTTAAAAGAAAACTTGTGTTTCAAACTGGGGGTGTGGGATCTGAAAGAAGTCGGCATGTAGATTATGGGAATTGTAGATATCAGTGTTTTTGGAGTTTGACTCATAGAGACTAGAAACCTGTGGCCATATTCGTAAAGAATTCCTAGTACAGAGGAGATGAGATCCTGGTAAAGATAAAAGTTATTCACAGAGAATCTTAGCCCCTAAGAGAGCTCTTAAGGTAAAAACTGTTAGGAGTAGGGAGGAGGACTTGTAAGAGGCTTACGAGTTTCTTTAAGCAGGGGAGAAAATGGGGAAAAGACAAAGAGGAAGGAGAAATATACATTAATATAACACTGAATGACAGTGAGTCGATGAAACGCTACAGATTAGATTGTGCAGGGATAATGTTTGTGGTTGAGCTCTTTAGAGATCACATCTCCACCCAAAACAAAAACACTATAACGCCAAAAATGAAAGTGGTCACAACACTGTAATGTTTGGCAACTGGAAAAATGTAACAGTGATGACTTCAATAGACTGGAAAGCAATCGCATAAATTGATAAAAGCGGAGCCATTTTTCACTCGCTAATATAAAATAAATTAAGTACTAAAATTACCAGCATGGTAAATATATAAAATAAATATAACAACTATCATGCATGAGAGTAGGCCACTGCACGAGTAGGCCTGTGTTTTCCTAAATTTTGTAGGCTACTTTTAAAGTATGGCTTTTAATTTATTACATAGAGATGTAGCCTACCTTACCTAAAATAGAATTAATAATTGCACCATGTGTTAAATGAATAAATAAATTATATTATTAGGCCAATTGTTTCCACTGTCCATTCCATACCCATTATCACTAAGAGGGCATTTCCCCCTTTTTTTTGATCAACCAACCACACCTTTTAAAATAATGTGTCATAAATATTAAAGAAAGGGGTCATACGTGGGCTGGGATTATCTGTCAGCTGCGTCTGACGTAGGACGCAGACGTTGTTTTGGAGAAGGAAGTGAAAGGGGAACAGAGAAGCTGAGGGTAACTGATAGTTAGCTCGCTGGCAGGCGACACTTCAAGAAAAGTGCCAAATTTATATACCAGTTGTAGATAATCTGCTTCGGCAATTTACGACACGGTTTTTGTAAGTGTTCACACAAAGGGCAACACATTTTTCTAAGAATTTGAAACGAGGTATTGCCAAATTAACGCTAGCTAACGAGTCCAGTGCCAGCGAGCTAGCTAACGTAACGCCTAGTTATCCACTAACGCTAACTGTCCTGAACAATAACAGCTAGTTAGCTCGCAGCCAGCTCCCGTCAAGAAGTCGCCTCCCCGGTGTGTTACAAGTTGAAAGTAAGTTTTTGATACGACTATAGTCTGTTCATGTGTACGATATTTGCACTCATCAATTCATATAGTGTCCTATTAACGCCGACGCTATAACCTTAAATGCTAATAGTGGTGCAATGTTTTTCGAGAATCTGGTTGGCAAAAACATGGCCGGCCTGTGGCTCCTTTGGGTCGTCTCCATTGAGGAAAGAGAACCGGGGCGGCTCGGTCGGTCGAACATATGGAAAAAGGTGCCCCCCGTTGCCAAATGTTGACATAGAGATGGTGATTTCTCTAAAGACTTACTCTTACTTTATTCGGCGTTCACGCATAACGTTACATTGAAGGAGGGGGCGCGGGGCACACTCAGCCTTTAACCTCAAAACTGCCCATTTCTGCACGGTTGATTGATCGATCATATGTCGAGGTGGGTTTGGGTAACATGGTCTTGATGCTGACAAGTATCGATGGCTTTTGTCAGGCTGTGTGAGAGACATGTCCTGTACCTCTGCCGTGGTGTTGCTAGGCAGACATGACTTGTCCTTTTTGTTTTTTTTGTGCTAAATAGTTTTTGTTTCGGTTGTGACTCATCGGTCACGCAGATACACGTTTATATGTTTAATCGTACTTACTTACCACAATCATCTGATGATGGCTACAACGCCCATTACCTGAACCAAAAAGCTTGCAGGGATTTTCCTGAAATCTGTTGCCATCATAACATAAAGTCCTATTTTTTCTTTCTTGTAATGACTAATTGCACTATTTCTAAAGCGCAAACAGCTCACCCCACTTGACTTGATACTGGAGTTTTCAGTCTCTTACCTGCTTATAGTTTGCATCAGCTGTAATTTGAGATGTACTCATCCCATGGGTTGGCATAAATTGCTTGCTTGATTCTTTGACCACAGTTGATCAGCACAACTTTTGCTTGTCATGGTTAAAATGCCGGGTAACGTTGTTGCAGACACCGCTGCGTCTCATTTTACATTGCGCAGTGTACCTTCCAGTTTGTTCTGTTGTACTGGAGTGTGTAAGCATTCTGTTTCTTCAAAAATTCATTTTTCCATTTGATGCAATCCTGAATTACAACATGAGAGGTTGAAAACAATGTAAACATTCATTTGAGAGCATTGTTTTATAGAAATCTTTTGCTGCACATGATATTATATACTACTTTCTAATGCTGCAGTCAAGGTGCAAAATTAACTTTTTTCATCCACCAGCCAAATGTTCAGATTTTACCAGCCACTCAACAGATCGCCAATGTTTTGATTACCAACAACTTGCATATTTTACCAGCATGTGACCTGGCTGTAATATAGTGCTTTAATAAGATATTATTTTATAACTATTTGTTATTTTGCCTTCCATTCTATTGAAATGCTTGATTTTGACCGTGCTGACCGTAACCCTGGGCTGCTGGACCTTCTGCTTATCACATGGGCCCAAACCAAGATGCATGTGATGTGACGTAGCTAACCAGGAAACATTAAGATTGCCTTCCAAATCTATATTTAGTCCAGAGTTTGTTTGTGTCTGTCGTTATGCATGCATAATCCATTTCAGAGGTGATCTGTGAATTCCAGCTGCACTGTGTCATTGATTTACGGGCAGAAGGGAAAATGTGTACTGGACTTTTACTTTAGCCCAACCCATTGAGTTTTTGAACACACATTTCTCAATATAAAAACAGTTAGATTCTAATATTAGTACCGTGATGCACAGTTGCCACTTATAAAATGATGCCTTATTGCCTAGTCATCCCTTTTGATTCTTGAATAATATAAATGGATGGGAGACTGACAAACAATGTATGGATAAAACATAAGGAAAAGACTTAAAACTTGTTTAAATTATCAGGACTACACCAAATTTCACGGATGAATTGATAGCTAGTTTGTTGGGGGCAAACTAAGAATGACACTTTCTGTGTTGCCGCAGTAATTTATATTTGTGTCAGTTTTGGGGATCGGATGGAGCAGTAACAGTAAGGAAAAACTACCCGAAAGACTCAAAGAATCAAATTGACTTTTTCCTCAGTTTACATTTTAGTACCACTTCTCTGTGCAACACTACTCTGAACCATCTGACTTATAAAAACGTTTGCACAATTATTTGAGCGGTGGCATTAATGGCATGAAAATTGACTAACCTGCCCATGATACACTGGCTTCTTAAAACCAGCAACATGCATTTCTTAATACAGAATAATATCAAACATCCATACACAACAAAATATTTCATATGCATACGTCTTCAAGGACTATTTCAATTGCACAGTGAATGCTATTTTAGGCCAGTTAACGTTTTATTGTATTTTTTGAGGCCTGACAGAATGAAGAATGAATGTTTTTTAGTGAGAGGCGTTCACCTGATTTCCAACTGAACCTCCTGTCAGACATGATAGTCTGCATGTAGTAATCAATGTCTAACGCTCTGCTGTTTGTCAAAGGTTAAAGACCTGAGTTGAGTTTCTTTTGTAATCATGTGACCGTGGTCTGCTGAGCATGCCCGGACTCCAGTGTTGTGCAGTTGTTCACGTTATGGTAGTCACTGGAGTGCTGTGCTCGTTCCATTCAGAAATAACACAAGTGTATTTCCTGCTCCCGATGGCAACCGGAGGGTTTGCGTTTTGTTGGCGTAGTTTCAGAATTTGGATTTACTTTAAGGGCTCGTGATTCTGTTGAATCAAAGTTGTGCTTTTCATCGTTTTGTCTCGAAAATTAAAAAGAAATTGTAAGTATTGCTTATGTTCTATAATTGGGTTACACCAAAAGCCTGTTTTGGGTTGGTGGATTGGGATGTCCATGATGTAGTTTGAGTGGAAGTGGTCAAATTGTTTGCTAAACTGTTGTCTAACAGGTTATTGTGCTTCAGGAAGAAAGTAATAATTTGTTATGAGGAAACACATAGGCAACATATTCCCATCAGACCGCTGCTATTTCTGCCATTCTCAGTGGCAGTATGCACACCTACAAAACGTCTTCGCTGCATTGTGCCGGAGTGCTGGGCTGTCTACTTGGCACGGATAAGACAAATGTGTGAAAAAAAGATAAAGCAGCCTCTTATGAAAGCAAAGTTTATTTTAGTCAGTTTAGCCTATTTGCTCAATGATAAGGTTTAGAGATAACCCCCTTAAGACTGGAAGCAAGACAATTGTTCATTGTCTACACAGTTCATTTTGTAATCCGAGTTTCGTCCATGAAATCTCGGAAGGTAAAGGGGATACTATAGACAGAAGGAGAATTAATAATAGGAGGAGGAAGTAAAGGCGAGCCTGCATGTCTCGGACACCAATGATCAGGATTGTACTCTTAGTGAAGAATTAGACTTATTCAAGCATTAAAATCACAGTATTTGGCATAATATGATATTTTGGGAACCTTCTGTTCTTCTTCAATTGCTAACAATTGTTAACTTCCTCACTTTTGTGGAAACAAGAAGCAGGTTGCATGAAGCTGTAATTTTGAAAATTTCTAAATCACAACAGCAAGAGGGGGACAATACAGAATGTGCTCACTCATTCATGTTTTGGACAATATCTCAGATCTGGCTTGCTTCATTGCGATGAGACTCGGAAGGGATGATGCACTTCACTGCTCACCACTGCATTTGAGCGTTCAGAAATTGCACAGATTGCCTAACGGTGAATTATATATACCGTATCACTGACTGACCAGCACAAATCACGGGGAAAACACGTTTGCTTATTCATTTTTGGGGGTAACACCAGAATTTCTGCAATATAAGCTCACAAAAATGCCAAATTTGCGCCCCAGTCATGCAAATTCAGGTTATTAAAATGAGATTTAAAGGCCTCACATAGTGTGTTCACTTTATAGTTTTTTGTTGTTGTTTGTTTTTGTTTTTAAACTGTCCCAACAGTGTTTGATAATGTACTGAGATCAGCGTGTGTTTTTGTGGGTTGTCTGCTTAATGATGCCGATATCAGCAAAAAGTGGCAGATGTCACTTCATGTGTGCAGGACGGAGAAGGAGTCAGTCCTCCTGTGGTACGTGAGAGGGAAAGAGAGAGAATGATGTGTTCCTCGTGATTTGCAACAGCTTAGAAAGCTCATGACTGGAATGAATGGTATTCAAACCCAATTGGTCGAGGGACACGGAAAAACTCTACACACAAAGTTGTTGACTAATGTTTTCTGAAAGGGTCTCCATAGAAACAGGATTACTTTTATATTGATTTTATTGTCCCTGAGCAATAGGAAACAGGTGACTAGGTTGTGACTTGCAACGAAGAGCATTCTTGAGAGCTCTCTGTATGCTAAACTTTGTGCTGTTTGTTTTTGTTTTTCTGCAGCTGTGGAACAATGACATCCAGGAAGAAAGTGCTCTTGAAAGTCATCATCCTGGGAGATTCTGGGTGAGTGTCGACATGGCATTTTTCCTCTCCTACATGTCAACAGCAGCAGTGCAGGGTAGCGGGTCATCAGTATGGTCTGCTGGCTTCCGTCCTCTCGTCTGCTTACTGTGTCGGAGTTTCACCCTGGGTGGGGCTCAGCAGCTTTTTCAAACACACAAACACAAACAGTGACTGCAGCAGTGAACCAGGTGGAGTGATAATGGCGGAAGCACCACAAAGTGCCAGTAACCAGTTGTTGCTATAGATTCCAAGCCGCTCTCCGCAGCTCCGGGGTTCTCCGGGGATCTCGATGTTGCCAGTCGTGTTTAATCGTGTGTTCGTTTACATAAGAATGAATGTCACCAACATTTTAGACAGGCTGACAGTCTGCTCTCTGTGTGGGCGGGGCTCAGGCAGCTCCTGCACATGCACGCACGCACGCACGCACACACACACACACACACACACAGAGCAACAGATAAAGGTGTTGGGCTACTCTACTAGAGACATGGCGTTTAATAGATGTTTTTCCCGATGATTACATAATTCCAACCAGAAAGTTTGGAAGAAAAAGCCCAAGTGGACTTGGTTTCAAAGTTCAACAGCTCTGGTGTGGCAATCTTAGGTGGCCTTAAAATGACAATAATTTCATCCATTGTAATTATTTCTGGGACAATATATCTCCCAACAAAAGTAGTTTTAGTGACAGGCCTATATGTATTGGTGTTACCGTCTCGTTGGCAGGAATTACTACTCTGCCATTAGATTCTCCAGGCAGACATCTACTCCTTACAAATGCAGCCCTACTGCTTTCAGCCCATACTTTTTATTTGCAGACTTGGCATTTCATTTTCATTTGAAAAGTAACTGCATTGTTATGCAAAGACTGTTCTTCACAACCTTTCTTAAAAGGTTTAGGTCCAATAAACATTGTGATAATGGATACTAGAGCTGGAAGATATTGAGAAAACATATTATGATTTAATGATTGCCTGTACTGATAATGTGACAAGGTTTTGTCTGTGACTGCTGGGGGTTTCCTACATTATGTATCATATTCTAAACTATGGCTAGGTCATTTTTCTTCATTCATTCATTTCACCATCAAATAACGCTGGGTTCAGACATTTGGGTGCCCGCTTCCTTTTGGTGCCCTTGTTAAACCAACTGGGCTATGTTCTGTTTTCTCTGCCTGGGTAAACCAAATCTGTCAGGAAAACACATTGATAATCTATTATAAACCATATTAATGAATGACATTTCAAAATCTCCCCATCACTTTGTGATTGTGTTGTTTAAATCTCATTCTTATTCCACACGATTGCACACATCTCTTTGGAACAGCAATAGTACGTTATGCTTTTTATTTACTCATGCACAAGCTGGTGATTACTGTAACATTATGCATTTTAATTTGGGCTCATTTGACATTAAAAACAGCAGCTTTATGCACTAATTACTATTCCCCCCCCCAGACTTTTGGAGATGCCCCAATGTTTTAGACAGTGGGGGCAAAAGTTGCCCATTAAATATATATATTTTTTAATTTCCTACACTGTCCATATGTCATACTAGCTGTTTGTACCACTTTTTTATTTTTGCTCTTGGTCTTCCATCTACAGTATCTGTTATTCTGTCTGTTGTTTTCTACTCTCAGTGTTGGAAAGACCTCCCTAATGAACCAGTATGTGAACAAGAAGTTTAGTAACCAGTACAAAGCCACAATAGGAGCAGACTTCCTGACCAAGGAGGTGATGGTGGACGACCGGCTCGTTACAATGCAGGTACGGCCCAGATATAGCTGAAAGGTTGCCTTTTGGTGTTTTGCAGCATCTCTATGATTATTGGTATTTGTCTCCTCGTTGTTCACGCTCTGTCTTCTTGTGGTCGTCTAGATCTGGGACACGGCAGGCCAGGAGAGGTTCCAGTCTTTGGGTGTGGCGTTCTACCGTGGAGCCGACTGCTGTGTACTGGTGTTCGATGTGACCGCGCCAAACACCTTCAAGACACTCGACAGCTGGAGGGATGAGTTTCTCATCCAGGCCAGCCCTCGAGACCCGGAGAACTTCCCCTTTGTGGTGCTAGGCAACAAGATTGACTTAGAGAACAGACAGGTTGGTGTCTGTGCAATCCATTACGACCTGATTTTAAATCGTTACCCATTGTGCGTTCAAATGACAGATCCCTCAAACACCAAGGCCCGTTTCCAATGTCCGTCCTAACAGGTGGTCTGCACCAGACACGTTTCGGCTGCAATTTTGTTCTTCTGACTTGCCTGCTGAACTACATTAATGTGCTGTGACATAGATTGACATCACCATCAAGTGTAGATGGGCTCAAATTCAGTGTTGAGGGTCCATAAGGATGGATATGGGAACTTAATCTTAACCCACTTAACATTTAATTTAACATTCTTGACTTTATAATAAAGGTCTTACTTTTGGCGACAACCTTGAACCCATACTTGTATGTTTCAACTCGCCACATTGATGAATGTCCTCCTCTTCATACACACAGGTAACCACCAAAAGGGCTCAGGCTTGGTGTCAGAGTAAGAACAACATCCCCTACTTTGAGACCAGCGCCAAAGAAGCCATAAATGTAGAACAGGCATTCCAGACAATTGCACGTAACGCCCTCAAACAGGTGAGTTACAGCTGTTTGAAATAAAAAAAATGAAAGACAGTGGACAGTGTGTGCTTTATTAGCATATCTTAATGCAATGTCTGCACAGCAATGATGGATAAATCCAGTCTTCATTACTGTGTCAGTTTAATTGTCTCCTGTGCTGATTACATTCTCTCTTTTGATGCCTGACAGGAGACAGAGGTGGAGTTGTATAACGAATTCCCAGAGCCCATAAAACTGGGTAGGAACGACGAAGCTAAATCTTCAGCAGAAAGCTGCAGCTGCTAAGGGACAACATGGACCATCTTCTCTCGGCTTTCCGAATCACCCCATCAGCGGTTACATCACCTGCACCTCGTTCCCAGGGAAAGGACTTCCCTACTGGTCTTCCTCCTTCACGCCACTGTTCATTCCATCAACACAACCCCTCACGCACAGATGCACCCCCCCAACTACACACACACACACACACACACACACACATTCCCCACACACAAGTAGTACACACTTAGTACACAAGTTAATACACTAGCGTACGCTCGCAAAATACGCTGACACATCCAGTGCTCAAGGTTCACACGAGAGAAGAATGAAAACCCTGTCTGACCTCTCAGTCCAGACTCAATAGTGAGTGATCTCCTGCCCCGCCCACCCATTTTTCTGACTGGACTGCGGCCCCTGACTCTCACACTGAGGGGGCAAGATGGAGCTATGTTCAAAGAGTGCAATTGGGAACTCTAAGTGGACTGGCTGATGCTCTGTAATGTGAGATGATGTTGGCTAATGTCAGCATCCTAAGTATCTTAATCTCTCTTTCAGTTTTTTCTTTGATTTCTATTGCCTATCTGTCAAGAAATAATCAAGTTGAACTATATATATATATATGTATATGTAT
>JAVQJD010063126.1:0-18573 GCA_036023655.1 Nannoperca australis | reverse complement strand
TGTTTGTCTGCTATATGATATATTTAACTGAAATTGCTGATCCGAACAACCAATGATTTATAAAGGAAAATCTTGAAAATGATCAGGGGTGCCCAAACTTTTGCATGCCACTGTATATTTCAACTTTGTGATTAGACATTTATGTCACTGTGTGAAAAAGTAAACTCTGACAATTACATGTCAAAATAAAGTTATGCTCTAGTTTTAAAAAGATGTTCAATTGACCTAGGACGTTTGAAGAGTGGACCAAACAAATTGAATATTATTTCTTGTTTACCAATGCTGTCAATTTGTCACAGTACAATATCTTACGAAGCAACAATGTCACCAGCCACTAGTTAAGTATTTGTGGAATTAGAAAATACCAATTAGTAATAAACATTTATTTCAAAAACTGCACAATCCATAACATTGAAAATGTTAGCTTGCAACAGTAATAAATGATTACCACGTTTTATTCATAGTAAATTTGTACTGGTTGCCAAGCAACATGATGAGTGAGAACAATCTAATCTGTTTAAAAACTGCCAAACTGGCCTGTTTATTAATGCAAATTTACTGTCAGACAGGACAGTTAAAATGATACGTCTCCTCCCCTCCTGTCAACGTGCTCCTCCGCTCTGCATTATAAAGCAAAGCAGGCGGCATTTTGTGGCAATCAGGCTTTTAATAAACATCTCACAAACACCCAGGCTGCTTAGGACCATCCTTGAATTTGGAGGGTCATTGAAAGCTCAATAGTCTATGATTAACGGGGCTAATTTCGGGAAGAGCAGGTAATAAATACCAGCAGTAAATACCATATGTTGATTACTAAGTAGTGCTGTCTTTTTGGAATGGCTTAAAAGCACCTTAGTAATTCCTGCATGCAAAATCATGTGAATAATGGGCTGCAAATGCCCTGTCAGATTAGCTCATAAGCTAGTTCTTGAAAACAAACCGTGATTACCCTAATCAGATTCAGCCTGTGATTAGCCAGATCAAAACCAACATAATCCATTTAAAGATGACTGAGTCTGGTTCATCTAAAAACACTATATGTGAAATCATCCTTAATTCAACTGTTTTTGTTTTGGCACAGAAACGGCGTCATTTGTAACGCAATGTTACACAATAGCCCAACACATCCTGGAAGAAACGTGGAAAGGAGAGAAGGCGGCGACCATCAGTCGGACAGACTGAACAGAAGTAAATACAAAAAAAAGTACAAACACATTTAGAGGTCAGTGTGTATGTGTGTGTATGTGTTGGCTGCCAATCCTAAACAGCAGGCCCCTTTGGCTATTTACTGTCTATTACCGTGCAATGAAATTCACTCAATCTAAATCAAAAATCTGTCGGCTCTTCCTTGATAAAAACTCTCATTATAAGAAAAACACACAAACAAACAGGGAGCGAGAGGACAGTGATAAAACTATTAGTTTTTTTTTTTTAATTGCTTTTATGTCTACCGTTTCATCCAGTGTGTGGAGATGTGACTGTGCTTCTAATGGGACAGAGAGTCTGTCCCACAAAAGTATATGAGAAACAAAACATCTGAGCAGGGAAACGGCAGCGTAAAGGAGACGGAAGAGGGGGAAGGATGACATTTGCTCTCCTCTCCACTTCCTTAACAACTGCTGTCAAGGTGCAGCAGAGACAAACGCTTAATCATCACCGACTAGTGAGGCAGTATGTGGCTACAGTCATTCCCATAGGTGGAAGGGGAAACTGGAGATATGTTGTCCTCAAAGATTACATGATTAATAGAACAGATGATCAATACAAAATGAATTGACAACAATTGTTATCATCAATTCATAGTTTAAGTAATTTAGCTTCTTAAATGTGAGCATTTGCTGTTCTCTCTGGTTTTATTTGTTGGTAGGGCAGGGGGATTATTATGTAGATAATATCTTGAAAATCAAGATATTACAACATGAAACATTTTATGATAACTGGCTACATTACGTGTCTTATATGATAATAAACACTGATAAAAACACTGATTGGTTGCAGCTCCACCATATCTATCACATTAGTGTGCTGGCGTTCTCTTGGAATTATACAAAATGAACGAAAGAAAAATGATTCACGAACAACTAAATACACTTGGGCAGTTGTAGATATGGTTGGATGAAAAGCATTAATATACTCAACAATCATTGTTAAGTTAAATATAACTTGTCATGAATATTTGACTGGTTACAACCCAAGTGTTTAGCAAACTATCCATGAATAAATGAAAGGGTCCAAACTTTTAAGAAGCCTAGTTTCCATTAATGACTGCAATGTGTATTTTTTTTTAATACATTGTGACTTGATGATAAACAACAATTATTCACACCGTCTGAATGTTTGCTAAAGTGCAAATGGTTGAATGTGATCTCTGCAAAAACACTTTGGAGCCAGGCCATGTTTGAAGCATGTTTGTAGCCCTGCTTGGTTATGGTGGTGGGTGTGGGTGTGTGTGTGTGTGTGTGTGTGTGTGTGTGTGTGTGTGTGTGTGTGTGTGTGTGTGTGTGTGTGTGTGTGTGTGTGTCTGGAAATGTATTACTCATGTTGTGGTGACATAAATCTGTTTACACAGTCACATTGTGAGGACTCGCCTTCCTATTGAGGAAAAAAAACTCCCCATAATGTAAATCATTACATTTTAGGGTGAGGACTTGGTGTAAAGGTTAGGTTTAGGTCAGGGTAAGTCTCAGCATGATGAATGTAAGTCAATGTAATGTACTCCGAAGTGAAGGCTGTCTGTGTATGTGGGTGTCTGTGATTTGTGTAGAGACTGAGCATGTTGACCTAGGGAATTTCACACACTGAGAAATCAATATCACACAGAGGTCTAGTCAAGAATTGCAGAGAAGGGGTAAAGAAGACAAATTGAGGAGTCACATGACATTCTTCGAGCAGGCAGAGAGGGGTAGAAGGGGAGAGTGGGAAATCTGTGTTGGCCTTGACAACTGACGTTGTATAAAGTCAAATTTAAGTATTGGGTGATGGTGGAAAGGTCTTGTCGTGAGGGTTTGTTAACACATACTTGCTAAAGTGTCTGTATTTATGGGTTTGTTTATGTGCGTGTTGTTGGGCACCTTTGTTAATAACAGTACTCTCTTCTGTAGTCGACGGACAAGAGCGTCTTGTGTCTCCCTCTTCTTCTGCTCCTCCAGAGCCTTGCCGCGCTGCTTGGACATCTCCACATGGAGCTCGGACTGCGAACGCTCCACACTCCTTACACTGAGGGCGCGGCATAAATGAATTGGTGGAGAGCAAACGTGTGCCGGTAGGTTAGTAACAGGGGAGGGGAGAGGGCGGGGGAAGAGGGAAACAGGTTGATTAGTTCTAAATGTTCAGACATCCTGAAGAAATCAATTCACAGTCAGTTTAGAATAATACTCCCTAACTTACCTGACTGACACCAAATAATTCCAAGACAACCAACCTCAAATTATTTGCCGCAGCGATTTGTGCCAGGTCTGATCAATAGAACAATAATTACACCAGAGGGCAATTACACCCAATGCTCCCTTCACCATCCCCTCCCACCCCCACCACTCTCCCATTCTGCTGTTTCTAATATTTCGTAATGAGCCCAGCACGCTCAGCAGAAGAGACACTTGTTAGCTAATGAAAGCTTTCTTAGCTGGACTGAGCTGCAGCATGAATATACCAGAGCATGTGCACAACCCTCCCTACAGAAATCACCTCTGCCTGAGCAGGACAAGTTTAATTAGTGAATTTCCTCTCTCTCAATCACAATCTCTCACACATACACGCGCACACTCACACACCAGTGGTTACTGTCAAGAGTGCTATCAGAATCAGGACCAGTTTAATTAACTTTGTGACAATTAGGGACTTCTCAGAGATACGCTCTAATAGATACATGGGGGAAAGAGGAATGCAGGCAGACAGAATGTGAGAAAAAGGTCTGACGGCAGAGAGAGGGATTTTGTGTATGCATGAAGAAGTGAGTTTTACCGGCTGTTGAGTGTGTAGTTCTGCTCTTTCAGAGCAATTTCTCTCTGCTGGATCTGAATCACCTCCCTGGACAGATCCTCTGGTTTCCTACATACAGACGCACACAGAACAGTTAGCATGCACATGTGTACACACACACACACACACACACAATGAAAAATCAATATGACCGAGAGCAGAGAGGACAGAGAATAGATGAAAACAACAGCTTTTCCATATTCTTTTGTTAGTCGGCCAGTGGGGAGCTGGGAAATAAAATGACATGAGCAGCAGAGGGAGAGATGAGAGGAGGATAGTGGGCTAAATACTGGTCACAGTTCTACAAAACAAACTCACTCTATGGGAGAGATTGACAGATTACAAAACACACACACGAACACAGAATGGAAAGGCAACAATGCAGAAGGTCACATAGTCGGACAGAGACGCACCACATGACCTCAAAACTCCAAATCCGGTGTGTAACTATGGGTCTGTTCAAAGAAATGAATGCCATCATGTCTTTATCTTTGGTGAAATGGGGCATACATAAGGGGAGTCTAGCTTAAAATCTTACTTTTGCTGCCACCTAGCAGTTGAAATTACACACCTGAAAAGTGATGCAACTCCACACCATGAGGTTAGGGCATGCTCATAAAAGGTAAAACACCTGAAACTTTCATTTAATTTCCATTAGAGGTCAGTGTGACATTGCTTTTCTTCCACAACAAAAACCAAGCAAGTCATGTAACTTAAGGTTTCTCTAGAGAGTGAAAGACCACTCTAGCGAGTGCTGGTATTGTGCTCCAGCATCAGGCAACCCACTGAGTCATATGACAAAGTAGACACACGGAAGGAAAAGGCTGAGCGATCGAGGTGAACATAAAGGCCGGAAAGCCAAAGCGCGCCATGTGAAAGTTGGGTGGTGCAGATTTATCACCACTTCCACCTCCGCTAGATGGAGCCTCAGGTATGGAAATAATCTCATGACTAAAATATGAGTTCATGAATCATTTGATGGAATAACTATGGTACCCAAAGTAGGTAATTCCACATTGCCCTGAGCACAGAGGGATTAGCTTTCTCCTGAGCTTATATGAGAGTCTCTTTTTCTGTGTTCTGTTTTTTAGAAGGGGTTTATTCACAGGTCATGAGCCAGCCATCTCTGTCTATGTTGCAAATAACGAGTTGGTTGCATATTACTGGGTGACATGTCGTGAACTACTATGAGGTAACTATGAGTAAAATGCACTCACTGCCAGGGTAGAGCAAGTCTACTGTGAGTCTAGATTTGAGCACACTTAGTAGAGGGAAGTGATGCTAACACATATAAATGAACTTCTGTTACATTTGAGCCGCTGCCAGATGAGTTCACATAATGATCAAGCGTCTCGCTGTATTTCTTGTCCTCGTTAGAGTGTGGGCAGACATAGATGTTGCGTTACTGCATTTGGACAAGTTGGTAAATTTTTGGAGTAAGCTGTAGTCATCACATTTTTACATAAATAACAGATTATTGCCTTGGAATAGATGAAATTTAAGCAAGCTCCCCTGTAAAGTGGGATGGAAATTAGCACCAGCCGCCAGCCAAGTGCTGGTAAAAGATTCAAGTGGCTGGTAGATTTCAGACACAAAATCATGATTTACTTTTGAGTGGGTGGTGCATTAGAACATTTATCTGTCAGTGGTTGGAAGATGTTCATATTTTAAAAAGTTAATTTCCCATCCTGCTGTAGACAAACGTCATAAGCACGTATAGGCAGTGTTTGTGCAATTACTCACTGCCAGAAGGGGGAGACAAAGATTCCACACTGATAAGAACATTAATGAGTAATTGATAAACATGGTGGAGAATCAGGCTTATATTCTTATTGCTTTACAATAGAAATTGCTACCCACTGCATTTTATGATCATTTAGAAGCATAACAAATTATGCAATATTTAAGACTAAAATACGATAAATACTAAAGTAAGATAAAACTTTTAACTTGGGGATCTTTGGAGTGGGTCAGGAGATACAAAAAGAAAAGACAAAGTCCATTATTGTGGAGAACAGGATCAAGACACTTATAACTTTATATAGCACCTTTAAAAACTGTTTAAAGACAAAGCAAAAGCAGCAAACCCAGAAAGCAACCTAACAAAAGTAAGCCAAACAGTAAAGCAAATCCAAACAAAAACAAAAGCAAGACACACACATGAACACCTCAAACTGTATATTGTACTGTATCTAACTTTTTCCTTATTCTTGAGACACGCAAAACAGTCTCAACTCTCCTTTTAGCTGGTGAAAACATGACTGAAAAGTATTTTTTCATAAGTGTGTCTCTCCAACATTGTTCCATGTAACAGCCTAATTTTAAGAAAATATTTTCATTCCATTTATTTTCAATTGTCAACCACGGGGTGTACACAAACACAAACACGCAAGCACGATGTTATCAGACTGTCTAACAGAAGGAAAGGAAATAAACACCAGCAACCAGCCAACTGCTGGCAAATTCACACTGAGGCTGTAAGGCAGGCCTACTCCGCCAGGCAGCCACATTGACTGTTGTTGTTGTTGTTGTTGTTGTTGTTGTTGTTGTTGTTGGGGAGGGCTAACTTCTGTCCAAACATTGTTTTTGTCTGGCAAAACGGCACAAATGGCTGGAAAGAAACCAAATCCCAGCTTGCAACAGACAGACTCATCAACTACAACGCCAATGTGTTTGCTCGTCATTAACAACTGCTCCACGACATAATGTTTTCACACCACTAATGACCAGCCAGACAGAAAGAGTCACAATACATAAACTAAAGCAAAACAAAGCATAAACTATCAGTAACTTGCAGTTATGAAAAATGACCTACAGCTCAGCAGAATTAACAAATCAATAGTACAAATACACACTTGTAGAGTGCAAAAACACTGCAGCCCTTATGAGATATTTTATATTTAATGACCGAACAAAAAGCCTCCTAAAATGGGATTTAAGAGGAAGCTTTGTTTTCATGTCAACATTAATTCAGACGCTGTCACTAAACTACTGATGCCAATTTTCTTGTCTATTGAAACTTGCTAATCATTTTTTACTTCAAAAACCTCCACCTCGAGTGCAGCCTCATTTTCTGAGTGAAATAAAAGTGGGCAGATTGCTGAATGAAATGCTCTTGCTTTCAACTGTGTCGGGGAAAACAACATCCTGACAATTAAGTTGGCCATTTAGTAAACAGTAAAACAGCTTTAAGGAGTTTCTAAATGTTGATTTGCAAGCTGCATTAACCTTTACTTTTGATCAGTATGAGCCTCACACATATGGCTGCCCTTTAGAAACCTTATGTGCAAGGGGGGTGGGGTATCAGCAAAAGCACTCATGCAGCCAATGACATGGCAGTCTGAACACCTGAATTTTGAGAAAGGTTTCAAACTTTCAACTCAATTTACACAGAGTGACAGCCTAGTCGGACTCAAATTTTCTGGAAAAGGAAATTCTGACAGCCCAACCAAATGATTGTGTATATAAAACTGAGGTTGTTATTACATTCCTGTGATCCTCCCAGGTCTTTTAATAACTGTACATTTATTGAGTCCCTTAGCACATTACACAAGACTGAAATGAAACCTTACATGAGGAAAGATTTCATTTCATACCTTTTTCTTTTTGCCCTGTAGCAAGGTGTACCACACATTTTATATAAACACACACACACAAGACAAACCGGATGCGCTGTGTGAATGAGTTCCATTTAACATTCTGTTTACATCACAGCCAGAGTTAATCATACAGAAAATGGGGTGTGTGTGTGTGCGCCTGCCTGCGTGCATGTGAGCATGCATGCATGCATGCAATAGACAAGGCTGCAGTGTTTATAATCTGTCAGATCTGCTCCACTGCTCACAAGGAAACATGCAATCATTCTCTCATTACCAGTTTTGACTGGATGCATTGAGACACACACAAGCAGGTATAAAACAAACGCACACACCTATCCAAGCTGGTGGAATCAATCCAGAGTGATGAGGCACATTTATTTGGAGTGACCACAGCGCCACCTAGTGGTACTCATTTACATTTCATAAATATTATACAATGACTAAACTTTTGAAACTTGTTCACCTGTTTTTCTTTTGTTTGGTTTACCTTATGTTAAGTCCAGTAGATTGGCCCAGGTTTTCCCAGGCTTGGAGCTTCTCTGCAAATCTCTAAGGATTCAAGAAATAATAGGTCACATGTTTGTCCATGTATAGGAAATAAATGATATTTTAATTATAACACAACAGCAGTCAAGTGAAAAGAATATAAGATATACCAGTTGAGCAACATAACAGTACATTTTGAAAAGTAGACATCACTGGAAATTAAATAATTATAAATACAACTACGAATAACATATTTGACATTGAAGTTACAAGGCAGCTCTAATATAAGTATACTTATAATGTGTTTATTTCATGTTCATGGACAGAGTTTACCTCCTTCTCCAGTTCCATGTTGACCAGCTCTTCTTTCATTTTCTCCATTCTCTCCAGCTTCCTCCTCAGCCACTCCACCTCCTCTTTCAACAGGTTGCAATTCTCTCTGCTCTCCCTGGACAGTGCGGCGTGAACAGACAAGAAAACAAACACAAAATAAACTTCAAGGCCTTGCATTTAGTATCTGACCTAAAATCAACATACTTTTGATCCCTGAGTATATTCATATGGAGAAGATTCAAATTAAAAGTCCAAATACAAAATTATAAGAGATCTGTTTAAAAAGATAATTTTACTACACTGCTTGGAATAAAATTACCAAAATTAAACACAGCAAATTCACACTTTGACGTGATTATAAAATCTGATTTTCAGATTGACATGACCAAGCAGTGAGTTCCAGTATCTTCAGAATTCTATTTGTGCTGGCAACATTATTCTTAATTGATTATCTGGAGAAAGGAAATTGAGTTTCATGCTTTAAGTTGTTGTTTCTGAATGACTGCTCCCAGCAGTGGGGGAAAATCATATGCAAAAAAACAATTAGGTCTTTATTTCTGCACTTGGTTTGTCATGACTGTGGGTTAACATTTCTCATGTGCACTACTTTTCTCCCACTTTCCCTCCTCATCTTTTCACTGTGATTGTATGCACAATGTGGCTTGACCGCATCCAGACTATGTAGAATACAACCTAAAAAACATTGTGTCTGGTTTGGAGGATCCAAACACAAGATGAAAAAAGTCACCTGTCATCTAATGCCTCCTAATGGGGTTTCGAGACCCAAAGTCACAGTGGAATGTCAAGATTTTTGAGCACTCTGGGGTCACACGAGGTGGTAATCTTTAAAAATAATTCTTATTAAGTTGAAACCTTTCGGAAGGCATTAAAAACTTTTAAATGTATTTGACCTGAGAAAGGCATTATCATCTCTGAGGCGCTTCAACTCCTTTTCCAGGTCTGGAACCTTGGCCACCTCGGACTTCACAGTCTTCGCAATGGCGATGTCTTGCTCCTGGAAGGTGAGACGCCTCTCCAGCTCCTGCAAGTGTGAAAAGAGAAATCAACCAAAAGAAATACCAGCACAGTGCATTCAGCACACTGCAAAAGCATTCAGTGCTCTTGCTTTTCTTACACATAATGACATCTTTGAAGAGTTAACATTTAAAATAGATTATGAACATGAATATTTTTTATGTAAAAATACACACATCATTCATCATACATTGCTGCTGTTATTAGTATTATTTTTATTAATATTAACATCAATACCATTACCACAGCTATTACTTTACATCTCTGTGTAGAACTGTACTTTACTACCGTTTAAAAAGCTTAAAAAGCCGTACGAACTCTGATTTTACTTTTATACCACAAGAAGGTGTAATTCACCTTTGAGGATCATTGGGAGCATTACAATGGAAAAGAGGAAAATGCTCAATGTAAACATTGGGTCACCATCTTAAATTACAGCTCCTGACGTTCAGTGTTGTACCACCTGAAAAGTCAGCACCCGATGGTTGCAGTGCAAGTCCAAAGTGGAACACCGTCATATCAGTGTTAGCTAGAAGAAGCTGTAGTGATGTGCCTCTGACTTATTGTCAGAGGCATTGCTTTATGGTGGAAAAGAGGAACAATTACTAGCTGTATAATATTATTAATATATAATATTAATTCAAATTAATGTTTCCCATAGGCTTACTAATGTGCCGCTAGAATTGTTTAAATAAAATAAATCGGTTAAGAAGAATGCACTAAATTTGCCACCTCATCTCCAAATTATCCTCAGTAATGAGAGATAAAATCAACAAGCAACGGACTGAATTTTATCTTATACATTACCAATTCATTCCGTTCCTACTTTGATTTCAGCATGTAGATCACCATGCAGAAACTCTTGTGATCACAAACTGAGGTCACAGAGTGACCAAGTCTAACATTGCGTGTAAGATACCTTAATCTGGATGATGTGCTCTGAGCAGGAGGACTGGGCAGCTTGGAGACTTTGGCAAAGCTTAGAGACTTCCTGATTCTTCCTGATAATAATACCAATGAGACAGAAGTGGGGAGGTCAGCATTTATCTTAGGCAATACATTAAATGCTAAAGCATTAGCATGAAACAGAGCTAGGTAGTGTAAGTAATAGTTTCTGTATGTGCCTGTGCCTGTACCTGCGTTGTAAATCTAAGTGTTCCTGCAGTTCCTGGTTTTCAAGTGTTTGAGTGGAAATTGTTGAGTCTTGGTTTTGAATCTTCTGCTTCAGCTCTCTGATCTCATCCTTCAAAGAACTGATGGTCTGGGAACAGATTATAGTAGTGAGCCAACATAAGATAAGAGACATGACCAGAGTACAAATGCAGTATGTGTGTGTGCATGAGTCTGTGTGTGTGTACCTGGTTAGCCGTGTCCAGTCTAGTATCTTGCTCCTCCACTTTCTTGTTCACACCCTCCAGGTTCTTGCAGAGGGAACGATTTGCCTCCACCTGCTCTGATAGATTCTTAGCCACCTCAGTCTCCCTCTCTTCCAACTTTTTTATTCGCCCCAAGAGGTCCTGGTTCCGGTCAACCACATGCTGTAACATTAAAATGTTGAGAAATAGGTTCACTCAATGTCTTCTCTGATGCTTATTAGTTCATGTAAGATTCTCTGAGTGGTGAGGAAAAAACTCCTCTAAAGTAAGTCTGCGCAGTAACTTTTAATATTACAATTCATTATCACGATATACTTATCTGTATTATATGCATGTGTAAAGATGACCTGTACCTCCAAGTCTTGCGCGCTGTCAGAAGCATTCTTTTCTAATTCAAACCGAGCTCGCTTGTGACTCAGCTCCATCTGATTCTTCTCCAGGTGCAGTTGAAGGTAGCGATTCTTAGACTGAACCTTCTCTGCTGCTTCTAACAACTGAAAGCAAAGACAAGTCAGTCAGTCTGTGCAGAGGTTGCATGTTAATACCGCCTTCACACAGCTTACTGTTGATGCTGTCAGTTTCTGTATACCTCCATGCTGCGTTTGTACTGACTCTGCAGGTTTCCACTCCCCGCTGACTGCTCTGACAGCCGCTGTGCAGGTTCATTGCAGCTGATGAAGGAGTTGAAGGACTTCAAGGTTGTTAACACAGTGGTATCATCTTCTAAATCCATTATTAGAGCCACTGGTGTTGCAGTACACAACTGTAAGGTTCAGAGTAAGAGCAAGAGTCACTAAATTTATATTGCAGTATTATAAAAAACACAACATAGCTATTTCAGTGGCTAATATTTACTCAGAAAGGTACAACGATGAGGTTCAAATCAACCTGCAAAGATAGATAGACAGATAAATAGATGCATTTACCCAGATGGGGAAATCTATATTGCATACTGCATTATGTTAACGCTCAATAAATCTCAATAATTACTTGTCCGGGGTCAGGTTCACCAGCTCAACGTTATAAAAACATCCAAGGCTAGTAGTTAACGTTTTATAAAACATCGTTTGGTAACACTAACTGACATTAACGTTAGCTTCCTTTCTCACTAACAAACAGCAAAAGAAGATAAATCAAGCTGACCTAGCAGCTACAAATAAAAGCTAACATTTAGTCGCTAACGTTACATACAGTTATTCTGACACTTTTTCGTTCCTGTCTCTGGGTTTGGCTTTTTAAACTGCGGTTTAAACGTTCTCGCTCCTGGGACACCACAGACTAACCTAGGCTTAACGTTCATTCTAAACTCAATTTAAATTGTGAACGCTAACGTTAGTTCTGCAGCTCTTCAGAAGGTGCTAGCAAGCTAACAACCTTATGAGAACCAGCTAGCATTTGTGTTATTACAGTCTCACTGGGAAGCGTATGTCTCTATACCTCAGAGCTGGCTTGTTTGTGAAGAGCAGTAGGTTAGTTGTAGATAAGTTATCTTTTCTCTGCTAGCGTGTTAGCATGGGCTGCAGACTCGCAGAAATCCCTCCAGTTCGGCTCGAATGAGATGCGTGTAGTGTCGCGAGGCTTCCCGACTTATCGCGAGTGTCGTTATCAGCCGGGTGGTTAATAGCGTATAGAAAGATTCAACTTCACAGCATTGATAATACATCCACGCATCACAGAGGAACTGTTGAGTTGTTTCACACAGCTAAACACATGTGTCTCCGCTATTGTACGCGTAAAGTTTATTCAAGTAAAAAAGTATGTATTAGACCTCATACCTTTGATGAGCAACTGTTATGGCAGTTTTTATGCTTTTTCATGAGGCGACAAGACATTTTTAAGCCTCATGAATGAACCTTCCGGCGGATGAAGTCAGAAAGAACTATTAGGAAGACTGGCAAACAGTTCACTAATGCTATGCAGATCACCAACAACATCACCATTAACACAACTGTCAGGTTTTCAGGTAGGTCTGATACATTTGAAAAACTAAAAGCAGAATACATAGAAAATATACTATGTTCTATTTTCATTGGGTTTTCCATCAATCTGTCATCTGTATGTGCCTGAATGTGTGAGTTCATTGACATAAAAAATGTAGTTGCATAGTTTGTCCCACAGAGAGCAGCACTGCTATATTTATTTGTCTGCATTTTAAAGAGCTTGATGAGGGAACTGGTCAACAGCAATCTGTGATTGGCTCTATATTATTAAAATGCACGTGCTTATCTTTAGTGGGAACAAGTGGAGATGGATATTGTACCCACATAGCAGACTAACACTGATGGCATTCTCTTGGCACTGGCATACGACATATGGGCCAAGTGGCACTATTTTAAAGATGGCAAACAAAGTATGGGATGATGATTGATGATTGCAGCATTGTGGGTGACATAAAATAAGACAATTGGGGCCACAACATTATGGCAAGAAGTAATAAAATCCATGTTTAATTGAATCACCACAAACTACCACAAATTATGCTCGTGATGGGAACTTAATTTATCTACAAGCAGCCAATGTCATCAAACCTTGTAACCAACAAAGACTCTCATTTGTATGCATCCAGTTTGTGTCTACATAAATTCTTAATTAAGTCCCACTAGGAAAGTCGTCCTCTGCATTTGACAGCCACAGCGTATCGCCCGAGGACCAACTCTAGTTTTGTGACACGTGCTTTGGTCTAAGGTAATGTCCACTAGCATCCATTAGTGTCTTTTGACTACGGAAGACATTGGATTTATGTAAACATAGAGAGGGAAAGACCCATTCCTCACCTGTAAGATGATAGTACCAAACACTGAGCCACTGAGAGAAAACAAAGAGTACACACAAGTACAGACATTTTTTTACAGTATTGAATTGTCCTGCTGTTAACAGGAAATGGTCCAGCCACCTTGTGAGATTCTAGCTCAACGGTTGTGACAAGCTAAGAGAAGGTTAGGGAGGGAGGAGGGAGGGTGCAAGCAACACTTTCACATTTTAGCCATTAGCTGGAGATCTAACCCAGAGTGGTTTGCAACAATAGTAGAATAAGCTTTAATTACTAAATTTCCACAACAAGTTCCCAGTGGAGAGCAGCAGCTACGGAGGACAGAGCCGTTGCCCTCGCTTACCAATATTAATGCGAGAAAAGAAATAAAAGATAGGGGGAGCCACAGCGGGCAGTTTTTTAGTGGTTGGGTGAGAGCCAAGAGGGAGAGGGTGGAGGGGGTGTGAATTCATTTGAAAAGGTCAGACAGAAGACATGTCCTCTTCAGAGTGGCACAAGCTCCTGTCCCATCACTGTCTCTTTCTTTCTCATCCCTTCACCCCCAAGAGTATTTTTCCTGTTTCAGATTCTCTGTCCTCACACCCCTTGCCCCTCCCGCCTCTCTTGTCTTCTTTTCTTGGACCCCCTATCTCCGTTGCTTACTGGCTACTAACACTTTTTCCCTCACTGTCTTTCTTTATCTGTCACAGTCTGACGCAATCGCTCGCCCTCTCTCTCTTGGGTATTCTGTTGCCCTCCTTACCGTCTCCACCTGCCCTCACCCTCCACAGGTCAGCCGGAATGCAGCGATCACTGTAAGATGACGTAAATGCACTAAAAACACACTATCAGATGTGCAGTCACACACACACACACACACCATAAGAAGTAAATCAGCAGAAGTGCCTGCAGATGTGTCCTTCATTACCATCTGTTGTGAACAGACATGTGAAAGCAGCTCACAAAAAGCCATCTTACATTCAGTGGCTTTTCTACCCACAGCATGTAAACATCACCCACATAAATACTCCAGTTTTATGTAAATTGTAAAGGGTTAGGCAGCTGACATCAAGAAAAATCTATATTCTATTTTTTAACATTGCCTTGTTGGTAGCAATGTTGACTTTTTAGTCTTTTCCAATTACTGCAGAATGGTGAGAACTAATAGTCGTGATTGATTCAAATAGCCATAAAAAGGCTTTTAGCATCACCAGTCATCTGAGGTGCTGTAGTAAAGTCATTAAACTCATGTAAAACATAATTAGTACAGACTTTTTACACATTTCTTTCTTTGCTTTAGTGCATTTGAATAATATTTTTTTATTTTCAAATACGCTCATGTCTGGTAGTTGTAAACTGTGAGGCTTCACAGTTATAACGTTTTTATTTAAATGACTCTTGATTATTGAGTCATTGAGACATTTTCTTCATGCAGAAAACACCCCTCATGGGAACTGCTGTGTTTGGCCCTGAAATGAAAATTAAGTCAGTCAGATCATGTTTCACTCACAGTAGAGAGAAAGAGAGAGAGGTCACTCCAAGGTCACCCAGACACAATGTTATAATTATAACTGTAAATCTATAAGTGGAATGGGATAATAATGGACAATTAGGAGGGGAAAAAAGAATATTGAATAGATAAGAGAGTGCAAAAGGTGAGGACAGAGAAATGACAATGATGGGTCCATAAAGTGGAAGGTAGGAAGAGACGGGGAAAAAGGATGAAAGCAATGGGAGACAAGGAAATTGGAGAAAAAGGCAGAGAGAGGGACAGAAAACAATGTTAGAGATCAAATGAGGCAAAGGTTAAAGAGAGGAATCAATAAAGTAGTGATTTTATACTCTTCTAATGAAGGAGGACAGAGTCAATAGCTGATTCGTGCTTCCTGTGTTCTCAAGCCCCAGGGAATAACAGTATTAGTTTATAGGTGACGTGCATGCTTATACTCTCATGCACCAAATATATACACACATACACACACAGAGACAGCAATGAGACTGATGATGCACAAAGAAACCACAATCAGAGCAGAAGTTAAAAATAAATTGCACTTACTAATTAATAAAATAAGCCAACTCGGTGAAGCAGTCAAGATGAGGAGGAGATGTGTGTGTCACATGGTTTTCTGAAGTCTTGGTCCTGGGGTTTTCCAACATCCACAAAATGTCTGCAGTCCGCAGGGCAGCCCTCCAGAGATCTGCAGTATCGTCAGAGCAGAACACATCACCAAACTATGATCGTTTCCTTCTGCAGGACCCTGAATGTTATATTATGTATGATTGTGAGAGTGTTTGTTTTTGTGTGGTCTACATTATATTTCCATTAACTGCTGTCATTCACCTGTCGATCAAAAATCTACCCAACAGCATTCCATTGGGAGTCACTTACTGTGTTTTTTTAAATTTTTGGGTGTGTGTAATTGTGTATGTCCACTTATGTGATCATCAGTCGGAGTTGGAGTGACAATAGAAAATAAGAGGCATCCAGGTCTTGCTGCAGGTGAGTGTGAATGGAACGAGAATAAAAACAAATAAAAAACACACACTGTGCTGGGAGGGTAAGGAGGAGTCATGATGATGGTACCAAGAACATATGATAGAGAGAGAGAAGGGCAATAAACAGAGGGTGTAGGGAAGGGAAGAAGAGGTGGAGGAGCAGCTGTAGAGAAATGGTGCAGTGCGAGAGCGAGGTGTGGAAAAAAACTGTAACCTAGCAGCAAACAAGAAATCCATATGGACTTCTGGATATCCAATTCCATATGGACTGATGTGTGTTGTGTATGTTGTCTGCTGATACTGCATTTTCACTCAGATTGGATTTTAAAGGCTGATACGAATGCCAATATCTACACTCAGCAGTTGTTTTGCCTTTACTGACAGCTGAGAATTATTGAGACATATAAAGGGGTATATAATGGGAATGAAGGGTATGACGTGCAACAAAGAGCCCCGGCCAGGATCAAACACAGAACATTGTGATTATATAGTGTGCTGCTTAACCACTCGGCTTAACCACAACACATTATTGTTGTTAAGGTAAAGAAAAGCCAAATTCAGGAAGAAGTTTAGCTTATAAAGAAAACATGACCCCAAATGTAACCTGCTCAAGCTTCAGTGTCTTATTACTGAAACAATACTCTTTATAGAGGGTATGCGCACTTTTTATGCCTGTATTTTCATCATTCTATATGCCTGCACTATGACCAACCCCCAACAATAAGATATTGTTACAAAGGTGTCCACAGAATCACAAAAGTCATCTTGATTTTGATCAGACAGACAAATCCTGCTTTAAAACACCACATGTCTGTATGGCTTAAGGCTTTGTTTGGTCCAACGTTATTTCCCAGATGTTGAGCTTGTATGTGCTGTATATATGTGTCAGGAAACTCAATTTCTGGCCCCATTTCAAATACACAGAAGGCTGACTGTATATTGGACCATTGTTAATGTTTTACCTTTACTTTTTTAAGATAATGCTTTGTTTTTGTTTTTATAACAACTTGGTGGTATGTTTTTTTCAGTGGTGATGAGGGAGATGGAAACACATACAAAGTTTTATCAATGTTTATTCACACCTGTGGAGCAACTCGAGGCACTTCTGTATAATCTTCAACATTCATCTGTGGTGATTACTGTACGGCTTGTATTGGTCGTGAATGCTGGCAAACTGATATTTCAATCTAACCGATGATAATAATAATAATAATAATAATAATAATACCGATAATGAGATATTTGACAAGCAATTTAACCCCAAGATGTAATACATTGATACAAAATGATGTACATCTTTTCTTCCACTTATTTACATTCCTCTCTTATGTCTTGCAGCATGTAGCTTTACACTGAATATTGATGTTACTGTGCTTAAATCCTTGGTTATCAGTGAAGCCTCAGAAATTGCTTTTGCTGTGCTCTGTGCTCTGTGATCTGCGTGACTACGTAGAAATGACTCTTTCCTCCATAACCTTTGCAGATTAATATTGCTTTGGCTCGATTAGGTGCAAGTCAGATTGAGGCTGACGTCTCTCAGAGTCTCACAACAAAGAGGAGTGCATTAAAGTGGGAAGGACCCATTTGTAATAGAAGTGAGGACCCTCGTACCTCAGGCAGTCAGTTCATCAATCAACACTTTTGCCCTATTGATTTGATATATTCTCCATCCTACTCCTCCTTCATCTACAAGAAAGAAATTCAAAACAACAGTTGCCATGATATTTCACGAGAGTGAGCACAACTTTACTTGTATGCAAAAGAGACAGTTGCCGTGGTCACAGTCCTTAGCAACACTATGAAAAAGAGTTAGTGAAAGAACAGTGATGAGGCCACCGGTTCACAGCACATCTGGAATTGTATGCACATTAAAACACAAGGATCCAGCAGCAGTTTATTTGAAATGAGTCAATATGTGGATGGATGATTGTGTCTGTACAAGAAAGAAATATTACAAATCATAGCACACAGCATACAGAGGAATAAATTAAATGAAATTATGATTTTTGTTAATCAATATTGATGCCTTTATTATCTTGATCAGTCTTTTTTGAATGTCACACAGCAGGGTACAAGACATATTAATCAACCAATAAACCGTGCATCAAGTAAAATATGGTTATACAAATGAAAAATGTATTTTCCCACTTACATTTTGTATTCCCCGAATAGGTAACTGAACACAGTTTGGAGTGAGGCCTCGAGGAAAATGGCTTTCTGGTGGGGATTAAAAAGAGCAGAAATGGAGAATTGAAGTGTCATAAGAAATTAATTATTCCGCGTGTCGGGTAAAACCTAAGATCAGTTAAACCCTTTAACCCTCCTGTGGTGTTCGGGTCAAATCTGACCAATTTACAACTTCATAAAATCATAACATTTTAATTTTTTCTCTAATTGCCTCCAGGCCTCATGATATCCTCCACAATGGAATTTAAACATATACAATTGCTGATCACCACTTTCATTGAATTTTGAGATGTCTAATCAACTTTGTAACACCTGTGGTGTTCCCGCTCAAAAA